>CM032765.1:8716634-8842007 GCA_019155195.1 Avicennia marina
TCAAAAAATTAAAAATTTTATAATCTCAAGAATAAAAAATTGAGAATTTTAGCAATATTCAACCACTTAATTTTGAAAATTTCAAAATCTAAGTAATCTTAATCACTTAATTTGTATAAATTCGAATTTTCTACAACATCCAATTATAATTTATAAAAATTTTTAAAATTAAAATATTACTTAACCTATTGAAAAAACAAAAAAGATGAAAATAAAAAAGGAATAAAAGTCCACCAAAGAAGAAAAAGAAAAAATAAAAAGTGACAAAGAAAGAAAAAAAAGAAAAAATAAAGGAAAAGAAGAGTAAGGAATAACGCATATCTAAAATATTTAAAAGTTGTTGATAAAAAAAAATAGAGCATGTTAAAAAAAATATTAAATCATTTTAGAAGAAAATGCAGCAATATCACTTTACCTCACTTAAAGGAGTTGGTGATGAAAACCTTATTGTACCATCTATTAAATTGTGAACCTCAAACTCGAAAGAGTGAATAGGATGAATTTTTAGTGGTTAAACTTTTGTATGGTCTGAATTTTTCCCTTAGCTTTGTCACAAATCATTTGTTAGCAAGTTATAATGTTCCTACTTTATGTAAAGCATTATCAACAGTTCATCACGCGGCTGTAATTTTAAGTCAACTTCCATTCCTGTTATTGAAAATTCTACCTTGGCAACTAAAGCTCGTGAGCCTTTCCAAGGTTGCAATCAAAGGAGGTTTGGTAGATAATTTGATGCAACCAAGAGACGGCCACATTTTGATTATTGTGTGCAAGACAAACACGCTTTTGAGAAGTGTTTGACTAAATTTGGCATGTCTAAAAAGAATGCTAAAGGTAAATCGGCCAAACATAATTTTGGTAAGACTAAGGAAATAACTTCAACATCTACCCCAACTTCAAAGGAGCATGGAAATAAGGTTATCAACATAACACTCCTAAGACCACAAGAAGCCAACAATAAAGTACCGATTGAACAAGAACATATAAAAGATTAGTGAATTAAGATGTGTGGCAAGTCTCACACTCTCACAAGCTCAGTAAACTTTCTGGTCATTTTGAAGTATGCTCTGCATTTCAAAGCTTCTTCATCACTAAACTATCTACACTTTATTGGATAGACTTATAGTCAAACTAATTATTTTAAGGATATTAACCAGTCCTGCACAATTATGTTCAATGAGCTAAATATAGATTGTTTCCAGCTTAGCATTCAAATAATTCAATTAGCGATATGAGGTCAAGTTGATCTTTGAATGATATGTCTTTATTATTTTATGACAGCTCTGAAACACGACCGTTTATTCTACAAATTTGTGACTTTATATTCTCTTAACAAGTCATGGACTTTGATTAATAAAAAGGAAAGTGTAATTAATCTAGATAATTTTAGTGAACAAGTCCAAAACTTACAGTTCAGATTCGACTTTGAATTTAAGCACACTTGACATTTACCATCCACATACTCATCCATAATAGTAAACCCCCATCGACTCAGTCTAACAAAATCAGCGGCAGCACAGAAGAAAGGACCAAAAACTGCTCATTCCTAGTTGTCGACCATATCAGACAATCATCTCGTGCAAAACTCAAAATTATCCTAAGGAACCCGGTAAGCATAGTAAACTACATTAGCAAATGAATCCATTCTTAATTTTAATGATTATTCAGGAAAGCTGTAGCACCTCGTCTTACCAAGAAACACGAATGCACCCTAAATAGGAACCTGCGCCTATGAAACAAATGCGCAATTTCTTCTTTGGGCTCACAAATTTCCCGCACCAAAATAAATAATTTCCCGCATGCAATTTCCTGTCAAATTTTGACTTAAAATTTAGGATTCGATAAATTACTCTCGCATTTATTGCGCAGAGAATAATTAACAGGAAAAAGAGAAAGAAAGAAAGAAAGAACAGAAAGAAAGTAGCATGAAGGAAAGCGTACCCTTCGAAGAAGATGGGTGAGGCTTTTGTGGGGAAGATTCATCGTTTGTCAGAAGGAACTTGTCCAGAGAGCGTGCGGCGAGCCGTCGGGACAGTGGCATGGAAAGAGTGCTTTTTAAAAAAATAAAATAATAATAATAATAATATTTATATCATAAAAACTTTTAAGTAATAGTGTTTATTATATTTTATAATGTTATATGGATTGCCTTATCAAACAAAAATTCAAATTAATAAAATTAATAATTTATATAATAATTGTTTTAAATCTTTGTCCATAGATTAAACATACAATTAATTAAATATGTATTTTGGGTATAAGATCAATCAATTTTCTAAAAATTGCCTAAACATGTCCAATCACGCAATTAATTTTATATGGTCGCAAATATATATAATAATAGTAACTGAATAATATACGAATAAATGAAAATAATGGTTAATTTATTAAATACATAAATATACTATCAAGTAGACATGTATATATAAGTATTAATTTAATTACAAATAAATATAATTATTAAATTTTAAATATTTATGTATATAAATATAATTTAAATTTTAGATTTAAACAAAAATTTTTAGATAAAAATTTGAAAGGGAGAAAAAAGAAAAAAAACCTCTCCAAATGTCAATCCAAAAAATATCCAGCTCAAACATTGATAAAAATGGCACAGCAAACAGATGATGGCCAAAGAAAACTGTATTTGTTTTTAAATTTTATATGCATGTTTATTTATTATATTTTTTAAATTTTATTTATTTTTTATTTTTATAATAAAAATATTTAAATACATTAAAATTTGGAAATAAACGATAATATTTGTTGTGGACTAGTTAAAGAGAATTTCAAAAGTCTCCATTGACGCTGTCAAACTTTGCTCCCTACACTCTCGTCTACAAATTTATACAGCCCTTCTCCTCGCAGTATCCACATAGGCAAAAAAAAAGAGAGAAAAAGAACTAATTAAAGATTTGATCTGAGCCGTCAATTTCACGACACTGGATAATCAAGTCCTAGCTCCATTTTACAGATTCCAGCTTCGCCACCCTCAGCCTCACGCCCAACACCACCTCCCTTCACAGCCAACTCTCTAGGGTTTGGGCGGTGCTTGAAGGGCTTGAGCCCCAGGCTCAGATCTAGCTCAATTTCTCCGTTATCTGAATCCAACGCCTGCTCCGTCCCCTGGTCCGCTTCCGCGGAAGCCAAGCTCTCGCTATCGCGGCTTTCCTTCACAACATTCAACTCAGACTGATGGCTCAGCGAGGACTCGTGGCTTGGAGACCTTTTAGCGTCCTCCTCGCAACCCGACTCTTCAGCGGACCCAACCCACACCCGACTCCGCTTCGCCTTCGCTCCCGACCGCTTGAAACGGCACCGGGTTCTGACGCGGTGCACATCATTCGCCCCGGAATGGTTATCATCCTTGTTAACGTGCCTGATGTCGTAGACCTTGAGAGGAGGCCCCTTTTTCGTCTCCGCTGCCTCACTTGCGATTTGGGTTATCGGGGCTCCTTTCAGGACCGCCTCCACAGCGCTCTGGCAGAGTTGCCAGCTCCCGGACCACAGCAACCCAACGGACCCGTATATGGGATTCACAATCCGTCCGCACGCCTCGTATAGTAAAGACCGAAATATAGCTGCATGCCGTAAATTAATTCGTCAGAAATGGAAAAGTGTATTAAATATACAGAGGAAAAGATGAAACGATAAGGCGTGTATACGGACCAGGACGGAGGTGTTGGGGGCCGGCATTAATCAGGTTGATGAGGCCAGCGCGACCGTAGAACTTTGCGAGGAAAACGGTAGCGCTGGCCTGTGCGTCGGGGCTCTTGATCCACTCCAAACACGGCCTTATGCTGCAGTTATCGCTGCAGCCCTTCCTCAGCACTCGACATCCATTGCAACTCATCCGCATTTTGTGCGTCCTATGGTATCTGTCTATGATTCTTGCCTTGGTTTATATATATATATGGGTGTGTGAATTAATAAAGAAAAGAGAGTCGAGGGTAGATGACAGAGAATTTAGCAAACGGGTGTGCAAATATATAGTAAATTAATGTGTTCGTACAATGGGCAGCCAGTGGATTTTATGGCGGTGTGGTGGCTGCAAACTAGGGACGCAAGCAGTTTGGTGGGAAATTAAGGCTGGGTATAGCTAGTGGTGTCCCAGATTTCCACGTTCATGGAACTTGGAGGCACTGAATCACTACTGACGTCGATTTGTACCTTGTCTTTGTATGGCCCTCTCTCTCCCCTCACTAAATGTCAAAGCATAAAAAAAACTCCAAGGCTCATAAGATGAAACTCACTTCTCACCAGTAACGCGTGGACTCACGGCCCAGTTGATGGCCGCGTCCTCGTGCTGCCATTGGTGGGTTTATTTCCACAGCTTTCCGGTGCCGAGGAAGAAGAAAGAAAGCCCAAGATTCGTCCTTTTTCTGCTTTCTCATTCAACAGCCGTAGATAAGCTCAAATAATCCAAACCCCGCTGCAGTATGGCAGCCGTTTTGTCCCTTTCGGGTCTGCAGTCGACGATTATCACTAAACGCTGTCCGTTTCTCGTCCAATAGAAAGGGAGTTGTGAGTAAATGCCCTCGCCACGTGGAGGGCTATGGGTGAGGATCGGGAGACGCGCCATGCAAGCAGGAACAAAATGTGGGGCGGCGCGTGGCGGCCACTGAAAGTGTCAGAGTGCGGTCGAATCACCGCGTATTGCGGAGGCCGAGGTGCACGGGGGCCACCACCCACCTTCCCGGTTTCAAGGAAGCCTCGGTCGAACTCGAACCGCCCCCAAACCGGGCAGGAGTTTGTGGATGGGCTTGAGTTTGGGTCTGTGGGCGCCTGCTTTCCGGTTTCCACCTACGGCGGGTCGCTGTCGCTTGGGTTTGATGCTTATCCCATAAGCTCGGACTGGTGACAACTTGGTGATCATTTCTTAATCCAACTGTCCCGTGTTCATGAATTGCGTCGCCTGTGGGCAATAGTCTCTGTTTGGAGATTTGAGCGAGTACACGGGATTTTTCAAGCGGTCTCTATCACAAAATCCTCTACCTGTGACGATATCATGGCGCCCGACCTAGAGTTGTTTCAGCCTATTTCGGAACACGACTTTCTCGCTCTTCTACTTTAGTCTGTATACACTAAAAATCGCCATGCGATTGTAAATTCTTTTAATGAATATGGTATTTCCTTTATTACAGTAAATTATAATTTCGTTATAATTGATTTGAAATTATACTAAAATAAAACTTAAAAAGTTAACGAGAGCAAATTGAAATATGTAAAAAAATATGTTAGAAAAAAAGAAAACAATGTTAAAAATAATGGAAAAAGAAAGAATATAAGAAATATCCGAATAAATATATTATAATAATTTAACATTGTTGCTTTTGATCAATGCATGGCATAGAATATAAAATAGACAAAACCAAAAAAAATGAAAAAATTGAAATTAGTAAACGGAATCAATAAATAGAAATTGGGGAAGTAGAAAACAATATATTTTATATAAAAAAAATTACAAGTATTTTAATATTACACATTGTGCAATCAATTCATTTTATTTCTTTAATATATATAGTATTAATAGATAGATCTAAAGTACAAAAATATTTAAAATTAAAAAATAAAAACTTTAAGAGTAATTTTCTAATTTATTATGTGCAACCAAACAGCTGGTAATAATGGCTTACATGAAATGTGTGGAGATATTTTTTCATAAAATATAATATTTTATTTATTTTTTATAAAAATACAAATAATTTAAAATTAAAAGGATAAAGATGAAACTATGAATTTAAATATATAAACAAATAAAAAATATAGAACAATATTAATAGAGAATGGAGAATGAAAGAAAAAAATATCTAAATAAGGCATGATAATCTTATTATACAGCCTGTAGGCCAAAAAAATTATTATGTAGCATAGAGTATAAAATATATAAAATAAATAAAGAAATTTAACAAAATGAATAATTTAAAATTAAAACTAAATGAGATAAATTAAAAATGCAGGAGTATAATTAAAAATAATATGTAACGCATTAAAAACATTATAGTAATTATATGTTATGAAATTAAATTTATTATTTACCTATCTCAAAAATCTGGAAGCCAGTCCACCCACGCGCGCAATGATGACCTTCTTGACACCCGCACTATTATATTATTTACTAACACCCTTATTTGATGTTTGGATGATATTCTTAAAATACCCTCGATAACTAATTATTAATATTATTTATCTCCATTAAAACTATGTATAATGAATATATTTCTTACAAAACTAACTTAGTCATTTTAATAAATTTTCTAAAATAACTTTTAAAAATCTATTTACCCTATTTAATAAATACTATTGATCTTAAATATAAATTAATTATTGTACGTTTACTTTTTCACTTTCTATTATTTTAAATTCTCTCCCTTTTCAATTAACATTTATATTTTTTCTTTCCTCATCCTTTTTGTCACCTCTATTTTTGTCATTGTATCTATTAAAGTTATATAATTAAGTAGTTTTAATTTATTATTGCACTACTAATACATAAAATGATTTTATATTTAATTATAATTAATGAAATTATATAATTTTTTACAAGTATAAACATGCACAGGATGAGCAAGTTTTACTAATGGGTGATCACAATAATAAGGATGCAAGGAAAATTTATATATAGTTATTCTGGTAAATTGTGCAAAGAGTTGACTGCCATAACTTTTAGAGAATAATCTTCGTACCTTTTTAAAGCTCGAGTAAAAGATTTGAGCATGTTTGCATTGTTGCCAGCGTTGGTAGGAAAATTTTGATGAGTTGAGTAGAAAGATAATTTATATATAATTTGTTTTGAAAGGTAAAAGAATATATTTTTATACATATTTAACATGTAATAATGATTGAATAATATAAAAATATAAATATTTATGGAGTAATAAAAAAAAATTATATGAATGAAAAATTATAGAGATAAATATCGATTTGATTGTCAATAAGTATAATAATTGAAAAAATTATTAATTAAGTATAAAGGGTGAGAGATGAAAAATTTTTAACTTGAATTTGAATAAAATTTATATAATATGATAATTGATTTGTAAGATTTTTAAATAATGACAAATAATAGAAAATTAAGAAGCATGCGTTGAATTAGAAGATATCATAGTATAAAACTATTTTTATGGTTCATCCAAATAGCTAATTTTTACTTCTGCTATTTATTCAAAAAATATAACTTAAGATGCAAAATTGTTACTTATTTAAAAAATATTACAAGCAATTGTGTCTATAATTAATTTTGATCCTCATTTCAACTATTCTAATTTCCTAATACTTAGATATTCTAGAACTCCCGATTCTCAAGTCTCACATCACACCCCTGTCAAAGTCATCCCATATGTAGCCACTAATTATAACTAAAATTGGGACAACAAAACGGTGGCCAATCCAAAATTTGTAATTTTTGAAGTTCAATTTTTAGCAAAGTATTATTCCTCTAATTTTGGAAGAGTTTCGAACTTGCACCTTGCGAGAAGCAAGATTTGACTGTCATTAAGGCAATGGTTGCATCATTGGAATTCGAAAGATTCTTTAGGCTATGTTTGGTAAACATTTTCAATCGCTACTCACCCATTGAACTTTATCCAACTAAATATATAACTTAATAAAATCATCATCTAAATTTAGATGCAAAATTTTAATATTTTATAAATATATAACTTGTTAATGATTTTTTAATTGTTTTATTTGTTTAAAATCAAATCAATATACACACGGCACATTCAGTCATAATCCGGCCCAACCTCAAAACCCCTAATTCTAAATTGGAGTTTACCATTTTTTGAAGGGAAAAAAAAAAAAAAAAGAAGGAACTTTTCTATCTTATATAATTTCTCAATAACCATCCTGGAAAATATTGGTACACCTGTTGAATTCTTGAAACTGTGCAAATAATTCCGAAGAGGCGTTTGTGACATGTGGGCTGCTGCTGTGCACTAGGAATCTGGAGGAAAATGGTCAACCTTCAGTGGCTATATAATACATCACACAAACCGCGCCCTTAAATAGACCAATAATAAAGAAAAATAAATAACCTTTACTGTTAAATTGTGCCCTTTTTGTCTTCTACTGGTCAGACTATTGCATGCATTCAAAGATTGGTTTTTGGACCGCACTGGCATTAGTTTAGTGTAATCCTTGTACTAAATAATTTAGGTACGCCCATTCGCACAATATAATATATACATTCTCATATTATGGTAACTAGATGGAAATTTTTTTCTTGCAAATTCTGTGGGTTGCTGCACCTTGGAATAAATGTTTGGGAATCAGCATTTTAACTGAACCAAGTGAAAGAGGTGCCAACTGGAAACAATTCCCCACATTGTTCCAAGTGGGGTTTTTGGGATTAAATAATGACTCCCGATTAATAATTATGTTGAAATCGTTGTTTAGAAATATCTATATACAATTAAAATCATTATCCACACACCCACTAGACTCGTTTAGTCCCCGTTTCGTTTGGTCAACAAATTCAGCAGCAAGCTAGTAAACAGGCAACAAGCCCAACGGGTTTTACGTTAGGTCCATTACATGCGTTACAGACGGTCCAAAGGATTTGATCGTGGCTATCCATTAAAATTAGTGTGTGTTTATATTTCATACGTAAAATAAATTAAATTATTAGTTTCTGTCAAACCCGTTAATTAATTATTTTCTTGTCTATATTTAAAAAATATGACTAGGAAATGGAGATCAATATCCTGACAGCAGTTAATAATTAATGCCAGTAATAAGTGCTGCAATGCAGTCATAGGCATACAGTTAAAGTTCAAGACGGTGTCGGAGTTGCTACACTTAATATAATTAATTACATGAAGTATTTTATCATGCAGTATATATTACATGATTTACATAAATTACATATTACTTAATTATTACCAAATCATTTATTATCATATCATTTGATTCATTCGACAACCTTTGCCATGCTTAGTGCATCATCAGTTTCGTTGTCTACAGCTGTGATGAAGTGTTAAAGAAATTCTTTTTTATACACTGTGATAGTGACACGTTCAGTCGAATTATCATTTTCAACACAAGCCAATGTCACAATCCCAACGAGTAGGGTTTAACTAAACTACATTGAGAGGGAAGGCAAGTGTTAAAGGAAAGATGGGGCAACTTCACAACCACAGTTAGAGGGGAGAGATTGGGGGCCTCCACAGTTAGGAAAACCAGTTCAGAAATGAGTCCTAATCTTAGACTAAGGAAACTAGCTCACGTTTGAACAAATAAAAGTGAGGAATGAATCTAAGCAAATGATCTCTGAATAAAACCCACAAAAAAATTATTAAAAAAATAAAGGAAACAAGGTAGCACTGTTATGCTTAAGCAAAAGCATTATAGGCAATCGGATTGAACAGGAAAATATGGGCAAATCGGCAATCATTACACTGTTGACCAAACGAACTATGATTAAGCAACGCCAGTGTACAAACAAAACACGACACTGCATTCGTTTACAAATTTACCACTATTCATTACCAGTAATCAAACATTTTTTTATTTAAAATTAAATTTAAAAAAATTCTCTTATTTTTTAAAATTAATTAATAATTTTTTAATCATTTTACAAATCAATTCAACATTTATCTTTATAATTTTTCTACTTATATTATTTTTTTATTACCTTATAAATTTATATACTATCACATCATACAAATATTATTATATATTAAATATATATATATATATAAATTTTCTAGCTCCTTAAATTTTAAAAATTAAATATAATTTTTATCCTCGTTGAACACTCAAATTTTCCCCCTTCATCTTATTTGGCAAACAAACATTACCAAGATGGCTGCAACCTTCCCGTTCATCCAATTAGTCAGGTATGTTTGTGTGCATTTCCACATGCACAAATATTACCTGTAAAATTTTTTAAAAATTAGATTTATGATGATCAAAGTGAAAAATTTACTGATTCACTCGCTGGTTAGTTCAACTCATCTCAAAGAAGTGCGTCTGCATATATAAATGAGCACACAGGATATGAATGTATATATTGTCTTCATGATTATATTTACTAGTAAAATTTGTGTGCTCTATACGTGTATGAATTAATTTATAAATTATAAAATTATTGTATATGTATTAATGAAAAAAATTATTTAATATTATAAAGTATAAAGAATATTTAAAATAATAAAATAAAGAAATAATAAAAATAATTTAAAGAAAAAAAATTGGAAAGAAAACACAAATAAAAAAGTTAAAATGAAAAATGAAACATAAAAAAAAATTATGCAATTTTATGTTATGCAAAGATATTTTAAAATAAAAAATGAAGAAAAATTAAAAAAAATTAAAAATAATAAAATTTGAGAAAATATATAAAATGAATTATAAGTTAAGTGAACATAGAAAAGAAAATGACAGAAAGAATAAAAGGGTTTAATATAAGAGTACATGTGTAAATTTACTTTGTGTAATCATGACTCTTTATTAAAATAATAATATAATATAGATATATAATATCCATATAAATATTTATATCTTTAAAATCATTCCATTAAATAGAAGTTTTGAAGCACTAATCTATGCATAACCTCATAAATGCATTTTTTGTTTGACGAGAATTTGCAAATTTTAAAACTAGAATTTAAAAAGCATTTTAATTATTCATAATATCGTAAATATGTCCAATGCATCGTTCAATAACTCAAATAGAATATTGTATACTATAAATGGTTAGTCCAATCACATACCGCCATGTGGCAACTTGTTGTAATAAAATGTCAATTATTAATTATATTTTAAGAATCCAATTAAATACAATTCTTATAATTAAATAATAAAATATGATATTTTACTATAAATATAATGGTCCAATTAAATTGCAACACATGTCAAAGTAACCTAATACAACCATACCAATGTATTAGATCCTATAAATTCAGAAGGAGAATTTTATTGATTTGATAATTAAAATGTAATCCTTCATTTAAAGGAAAGGATGTCAAATTAAATATTTTCAACTAATTAGATGTTGTCATGTCATTAAGCATTTATAGCGGCAATATTTTCTCCACCTCTATAAATAGAAGTGGTTTTTACATGTCAAAGGACACGAAGACATCAAGCAAAAAACACCAGTGAGACAAAGGAGAAGAACAAAAGCTGCGTCAAGGAACAGGATATCCAAAAAGCTCAACAAATCATATTCCCAAGCTTAAAGCCGTTCTTCCAACGTTCAAGGCGTTCTTCATAGAAGCCCATCAAATTACGTTTGATCTACCTCCGAGGTGCTAAACTAGTAGATAAACGTTATTGAAGGTCTTAATCAATATTAAGGAGAATCAAAGCTCAAATGTTCCCCCAGTTCCTATCGAATTTTTTGATTAATATTCAAAGTACCCCTACAACCTTCGAAGCATTCTTCAACAAAGTTCACCAAATCAAGGCGTTCAATCGGGAATCATGGTGCAAAACTAAGAAATTAACGTTCTCTAGAAGTTTGATGAGCTTTGAAGAAGATCAAACCCACAAACACCTTAACAAGTTTACAAGGATGTTCAAATCATTCAAGTTAAGAATTAAAGGACCAAGTTAAAGAATAGGATTCACAAGATTTTATTTGATTCAAATTGTAATTGATTTATATAAATTTCTTGTTAATAAAAATTCAATTGCAAGAATTATGTCTTACAATTTCTGGCATGGTTAGCGGGACATCTCTACCTCTCATCTCTTCTTTCAACGAAAAGAAAATTCAAAAATCTCAAATGATTGGAGAAAAAGCAAAATAATCCAAAGTTGCCACGTCAAATGCCTCAGGAGCTGCTCTAAAAGAGGCATTGTCACAAGAGGCCTCCCAGTCGCCTCACCCGGCTCCAACACTGCTCCAGTAATGATAATAAATGCCTCGAGTCTGGAGGATCAAATCGCTACATTAATCTGGGTGATTGAGGGTCTTGCAAATCATGTACAAGAACAGAACTCCATGATCTCTCAGTTGATGGAAAAGGCAAAATCGGCTGAGGCTAGTCACATGAAAAAAAAGCCTTGAGAAGTCCATGATGAAGTCGAAACATCCAAGAAGTAGTAGCCAGATAAAGGGAAAAGGCCTACTATGGAGGAGTTCCGACCCTTTACAGATGATTTCATTCCTCTCGATAAACTAAAAGATTTCATCAAATAAGCCATCAAAAGCAAATTTAAAGGGACTACCAAATCGTCCCTAACTTATGCAAAGCCTTACACAATCCAGATTGACAATCTGAAGATATCAACAGGTTATCAACCCCTCAAGTTTCAACAATTTAATAGAATGGGAAATCCAAAGTAGCACATTGCTTATTTCATCAAGACTGGAACCTACAGTGACCTCCTTGTCAAGCAATTTGTTTAGTCCTTAAAAAGAAATGCCTTTAACTGGTACACTGACTTGGAGTTGAGGTCCATCGATAGCTAGGAAGACGAATGATTAGTATGATCGAACTCACTAACACCTATCAGTGGAAGAATAAACATGTCATTGAATACATTACAAACTCACCAGTCAAGTCAAGATGGCCACCTTACTTAGCCTCCCCATTGATGATATGACGGCTGAGTGTGGGTAAATGCACAACTTCATCAAAAGGTTGATCGTACAATCCATACCTTGGTAGACCGTCCAAGAGTAGCAGGTTGCAACCATTCATCAATACGCCTAGGAACAATCAACCTGGGCCAAAAAAACTGTGAGATGACCAATCAGGGGGGCGTGCACAAATAAAGAAGTGCCTCGCTCCACCTACTAGTTCTTATCGTCAAAGATGATCAAACATTCTTTGCGGATGATGCAAAATGACTCTTGAAATATGCTATTTTTTTTGAATTGCCACATAGAAGAAAAGAGAGCATTAGACTCCATTGGGTTGAAACAGGGCTAAAACCATACATAATGACTAAAATGGATCAAATCAAAGTCCAAGGGACCAGTTCAAGTTCATAAACTAAGTCTAAGTCCAAGAGTTCAGCGCAAGTTCAAGTCCAAGGCACCAGTTCAAGCCTGTGGATCAAATTCAAGTCCAAGAGACTAAGTCAAGCTCATAAACCAAGTCTAAATCTAAGGATCTAGTCCAAACCCATGGATCAAATCCAAGTCTAAGGGATCAGCTCAAACCCATGGAGCAAACCCAAAGCTAGGAGTCCAAATCCCAAGTGGACAAGTCTGAACTCAAATCTAGGAGTTCAAAACCCCAGCGCACGAGTTTAAATCTAAGACGAGGAGTTCAAAGTCTAAGTACACAGGTTCAAACCCAAGACTATGAATTTAAAACCCAATTGTACAAGTCTAAACCTAAATTTAAGAGTCCAAAGTCTAAGTGTATGAGTATAAAGCCAAATTCATGAGTCGAAAACCCAAGTATATAGGTTCAAACTCAAATTCACGAGTTTAAAATCAAGTACACAGGTCCAAACTCGAATGCCTAAGTCCTGAGGCCTAAGATTGAAGACCAAACTCCAAATTTTAAGCACTAGGGCCCATACAAAAATATTATGTTAGGCCTTGTGGTGTTTTTTTGTAAAAAGAAAAAAAAAGGAGAGAGAAAAAATTATTATTTTTCCTTGTTAAAAAAATTATGTAGAGAGAGAGAGAGAGAAGAAAAAAAATGTTTTATTTTCTCTTGTAAAAAAATGTTTTATTTTGAAAAGGAAAAAATAGGAAAGAAAAAAATTATATTTTTTATTTTGTGTTGTTAAAAAAGAAGAAGAAAAAAAGTTTTGTTGGAAAAAAAAAACAAATAAAAAAAGTTGGACAATGGCGGCTGGGCCGGATTGGCCTAACAATCCATTTTGGTTCAAACAAATAAAAAAAGTTGGACAATGGCGGCTGGGCCGGATTGGCCTAACAATCCATTTTGGTTCTTTTTTTCTCTAAACACCCAACCAAACATGCCTTTGTTTTCCTCCAAATATAGGACCAAACATAGTGTGGAGGGCTGTCTACCCAACAGGCACTCTCGACACAATGCTGGCCCTGCCGCAGCCCTGTGCCGAACGAGACATCACCCGTTGCTGCTAGGTCTAGGGCTCTGTACATATTTGTAAATACTTGTAATTATTTTGTATTTATTTTTAGATGTGCTTCCTCGGCTTTTTAATGTCTACTGCTGTCACTTGGCTTTTTTTTGCCAAGCCTATTATAGGGGGGCAAGGTGTTATTGAAGCTGAGATTAGTCGTCGTGTTGCCATCGTGTGATCATCGTGTAGCCTGCGATTGTTAGGGTGGCCCCCCTCTCTAACCGTCGCTCATTGTAATTCGATTATCTGTGAAATGCAAGCAAGTTTCTTTCGCATACCGTGTACATATTTACTGCTTTCTGTACATACTGTCGGAATTGTCGGGATTGTGCCCTGAGGCAGTGCACAATCGGTTTTGCGTGCGGATTCAGGCGGACGTAGTCGGTTGCTGAACGACTACTAGCCGCACGGTGCCCCTTTGTCCCTATCCTCGAAAGGAGCCCCGTGACAGTTGGTATCAGAGCACGATTTTGGTTGGGACTGAGGTGTTGGATCATGGATGCTACAGCATCAGCAAATGTGCCTGAGGGCCATGAGGCGGAAGCCCCGCCACGTAAGAATCTCACGACTAAGCAGCGACTGGAAGCCCTGGAGGAGCAGGGCTCCCCAATGGTTTTTGTCACAACGACCTTGGAGGAGAAGGTCAAGAATCTGGAGACTAAAGTTGCCGAACTCCAAGCCCAACTCGCCGAGAGTTGGGAATTATGTCAGGAGTTGGTTGAGAACCAAAGAGCTGGAACTATCGGAGAGCTCCGAAGAGAGATGGAACAGATGTCCATCCAAATTGGACTGCTCCAGCGGGCAGTTGGCAATGCCCCAGCAGTCGCCCAAGACGTTGGGCCAAGAATCCGAGTCCCCGAGCCGCAGCCTTATGGAGGCACCCGAGATGCCAAGGAGGTAGAGAACTTCCTTTTTGACATGGAACAGTATTTCCTGGCAGCCAACATTATTGATGAGGCCAGGAAGGTCACCACCGCCACCATGTACTTGATGGGCGATGCTAAGCTATGGTGGCGCACCAAATACGCTGATATCCAGGCCAACCGAGTGCGCCTGGATACGTGGGAGCGGTTGCGGGATGCTATTCGGGAACAGTTCTTCCTAGAGAATGTAGAATACAATGCCAGGAGGGCATTGCGAGAATTGAGGCAGTCAGGGAGTGTTCGGGACTATGTGAAGGCATTCTCGGCGCTCATGTTGGACATCCGGGACATGTCCGAGAAGGACAAACTCTTCACTTTCTTGGAAGGGTTGAAACCTACAGCGCGATTGGAGTTGCAGCGCCAGCGGGTTGTGGACTTGAGCTCGGCCATGGGTGCTGCCGAGCGACTCATGGATTTTCAGGATGAACCCCGTAAGGAACGTCCGACGGTGAGTGCACCCCAACAGAAGGGGAACGGTGGGAGGCCGTTCAGAAATTATTCTAACAAAAGTGGGGGAGATCGACAGTCTCAAACGTCTGTCCATCCCCAAAGTCACCCTAAGAGCAGACTTGCTGACAGCAAGCAGGGGACTGCACCAAGAAAGACTGGGTGCTTCCTTTGCGATGGGCCACACATGCTTCGGGACTGCCCGAAGAGGAAACTAGTGAATGCTCTATCAAGCCTCAAAGATACTGGACCATCAAAACAAGCTCCGGCCCCGGAGCCCGAATCAGATGGAAGTGAATCAGATGTTGAGGGAAACAATCTTGGGGCCATCTCCCATCGGTGCGGGACCATTTCATGCCAAGGAACAACAAATCGTAAGAAAGGGTCTGGAGCCGGACGATCTGCTCCTACCTTAACAGAGAATCCTCCCAGCGAGGGAAGTTCTAAAGGCCGAAAAAGGAATGGACTGATGTATGTGGATGTGAAGATCAATGGCAAGTCCATTCGAGCCATGATCGACACTGGTGCCACTCATAACTACTTGGCCACCACAGAAGTGGAGAGATTCGGGTTGGCATTGGAGAAGACAGTGGGGCAAGTTAAGGCCATCAATTCAGCAGCCCAGCCGGTTGCCGGTGTGGCAAAAGGGGTGAAAATAAAAGCTGGGCCATTCGAGGGTAAGATCAACCTTTCTGTTGTTCAAATGGATGACTTCAAGCTTATCCTTGGACTTGATTTCCTACGAGAGGCAAGAGCGATGGTCTTGCCTTGTGGAGAAGCGCTAATGATGGTAGGAAACAAACCCTGCATTGTTCCCACCGTTTCTGGCCGATTGGAGGGGAAGAGCTTGTCGGCTATCCAATTTGAGAAGGGATGCAAGCGCAACGAACCATCCTACTTATGCACCCTGCGATTTGAGGAGATGGAGGAATCTGGACCTATCCCCGATGTTGTGAAACATCTTCTTGAGGAATTCGAGGATGTGATGCCTCAGGAACTTCCCCCTAGACTGCCACCCAAGCGATCAGTTGATCATGAAATTGAACTTCTGCCAGGCACTAAGCCACCTGCTCGGGCCCCATATCGCATGACTCAACCGGAACTTGTGGAATTGAGGAAGCAATTAAGGGAGATGTTGGAGAGCGGTATTATTCGACCTGCTAAGTCACCATATGGAGCCCCGGTCTTGTTCCAAAAGAAATCAGATGGATCCCTAAGGATGTGTTGTGACTATCGAGCACTGAACAAGATCACGGTGAAGAATAAATACCCAATACCTTTAATTGCTGATTGCTTTGACAGGTTGAGTCGGGCACAGTACTTCTCCAAAATTGATTTGAGGTCAGGATACTGGCAAGTTCGAATCAAGGATGGTGATGAGGCGAAGACTACTGTGGTGACTAGATATGGTGCTTATGAGTTCTTGGTTATGCCATTTGGCCTAACGAATGCACCGGCAACCTTCTGCACCTTAATGAATCAAGTACTCCATGGGTTTCTCGACGAGTTCGTGGTGGTGTACTTAGATGACATCGTTGTGTTCAGTGAGACCCAGGAGGAACATTTAACACACTTAAGAAAGGTCCTCGATCGACTCCGGGAACATGAATTATATGCAAAGCCATCGAAGTGTTCTTTTGCTCAGGAGACCATCCACTTTCTGGGTCATATTATTGAACGAGGAAGGATTCGAATGGACCCAAAGAAAGTGCAAGCTATTGAGGAGTGGCAACCTCCTAAGGATGTCCATGAGATACGGTCATTCCTAGGATTGACCAATTATTACCGAAGATTTGTGAAAGGATATTCCGAGATTGCTAGGCCACTCACCGATCTTACGAAGAAAGCGGAAGAATGGAAGTGGTCGTCGGAGCGACAGGTTGCCTTTGAGAGATTAAAGATGGCCATGACCACCAGACCCGTGTTATCTCTCCCGGATTTACAGAAGCCATTTGAGGTGGAAACTGATGCCTCAGATTTTGCAATTGGGGGAGTGCTAACACAAGAGAGACATCCTGTGGCCTTCGAGAGCAGGAAGTTGAAGGATGCAGAAAGGAATTACCCAGCGCATGAGAAAGAGTTGCTAGCTGTAGTCCACTGCCTTAGACTATGGCGACATTACTTGCTGGGAGCACCCTTCATGGTTAAAACGGATAACAGTGCAGTAAGCTACTTCCTGACCCAACCGAAGCTTACACGGAGGCAAGCTCGATGGCAAGAATTATTGGCAGAGTTCAACTTTACATTGGAGTATCGAGCAGGTTCCAGCAACAAAGCGGCGGATGCCCTGAGTCGAAGGGCAGACTTGGCCGAATTGAGGATGGCTGCGGCCCTCTCCTCGAGCAAGGTGACTACCTCCGTGAAAGACCAAATACGGGAGTTCCTGATGCGAGATCCCGCTGCAGAGTGTTTGGTCAAGCTGGTGCAACAAGGAAAGGCAAAACAATTCTGGATGGAAGAAGGATTGTTGAGGACTAAGGGTAGCCGCTTATATGTTCCTAAAGGTGGTAACTTAAGGAAGTCACTGATCGCGGAATGCCATGATACTCTTTGGGCGGGACACCCTGGAGGAGAGCGTACATTGGCCCTAGTACAAAGGGCCTACTATTGGCCTCAAATGCGGGATGAAGTTGAGGCATATGTGCGGTCTTGCCTGATTTGCCAACAGGACAAGGCAGATCACTTGAAACCGAAGGGCTTGCTGGAACCCCTTCCCATTCCCTCACGACCCTGGGAGAGTGTCTCGATGGACTACATCACAGGGCTGCCTAAAGTTGGAGATTTAGGCAGCATCATCGTTGTGGTGGATCGATTTTCAAAATATGCCACATTCATTGCAGCCCCAAAGCACGTGACAGCAGAAGCGACAGCGCATTTGTTCTTTGCGCAAATTGTCAAATATTGGGGACTGCCGAAGGATATTGTCAGTGACCGAGATCCCAGGTTCGCCGGAATATTTTGGACTGAACTCTTCAAACTCCTTGGGTCCAAATTGAGTATGAGCTCGAGCTACCACCCACAATCCGATGGTCAGACAGAACGCTTCAATTCCATGTTAGAGGAGTACCTTCGACACTTTGTGAGTGGTAATCAGAAGGATTGGGCGAAGCTTCTGGATGCTGCTCAACTGTGCTTTAATGCCCGAAAGAGTTCCACTACCAACCGGAGCCCTTTTGAGATCGTTACTGGGCAGCAACCGCTACTCCCATACACTTTAGAGTCCCCGCAGAGTGCGAGATCTCCCCTTGCACGGAGCTTCACCGAAGAATGGAAGCGTAACTTGGAGATCGCAAGAAGCTACTTAGAGAAAGCTCAAAAGAGAATGAAAAAGCAGGCCGACCAAGGACGGCGCTTCGCTGAATTTAACGTGGGGGACCTTGTGTTGGTAAAGGCACCAGACCCATTGCTCACCAAGTGTGTTCGAGGGAGAGACCCTCGATTCTTACAGAAGTACATTGGGCCGTGCCGAGTGGCAAAGAGAATCGGGAAGGTGGCCTACAAAATTGAGCTACCCCCGTGGTGGAAGACCCATAGTGTTTTCCACGTGAGCCAGCTTAAACCTTTCACAGCAAACCCAGAGGATGCCGACCGTATCAGAGAGACCCGAACCCAGCGTCCATTTGGGAAGGTGCCGAAAAGAGTAGCCAAAACAATTGTGGATCACCGAGTCATAAGAACAGCGAAGCGGGAGATCAGCGAGTACTTTATGAAGTGGGAAGGCTACTCAGAGGACGAGAACACTTGGGAGCGGGTGACGGACCTCAAGGTGCTAAAACCTCTAGTGGAAGCATTCCTAGCTTCAAAGGCGCCGAGGGCGTCGCCATCTTAAGTGGGGGAGAATGTGGAGGGCTGTCTACCCAACAGGCACTCTCGACACAATGCTGGCCCTGCCGTAGCCTTGTGCCGAACGAGACATCACCCGTTGCTGCTAGGTTTAGGGCTCTGTACATATTTGTAAATACTTGTAATTATTTTGTATTTATTTTTAGATGTGCTTCCTCGGCTTTTTAATGTCTACTGCTGTCACTTGGCTTTTTTTTGCCAAGCCTATTATAGGGGGGCAAGGTGTTATTGAAGCTGAGATTAGTCGTCGTGTTGCCATCGTGTGATCATCGTGTAGCCTGCGATTGTTAGGGTGGCCCCCCTCTCTAACCGTCGCTCATTGTAATTCGATTATCTGTGAAATGCAAGCAAGTTTCTTTCGCATACCGTGTACATATTTACTGCTTTCTGTACATACTGTCGGAATTGTCTGGATTGTGCCCTGAGGCAGTGCACAATCGGTTTTGCGTGCGGATTCAGGCGGACGTAGTCGGCTGCTGAACGACTACTAGCCGCACGGTGCCCCTTTGTCCCTGTCCTCGAAAGGAGCCCCGTGACACATAGCCTTATATTATCAACTCTATCAGCAGAAAATAAAAAAAACAAAACAAAACAAAACAAAACCAAGGGAAGACGGTCCGGGCTCTGTCGGTTTTGTCCCGCACCAAACACAACCTTCTTCCTTGAATTTCACAGCAACCAAACAGGACCCCATTTCATCCGCCAGCCTCCCGATTTTCACTGTCCCTCTCGCTCGCCGCAACACCAGCAAAGAAAGCCGGCACCAGAGCTGAGGAAAAATCCGAAGACCCTTGGTTTTGTGGAAAAAAGAAAAGAAAAGAAAAGAAAGAGTCTGCCCCTCAGGTAATGTTTTCACCATACTTACATGACAAATTGATTGGGGACTTTGGGCGACAATGGGCGCAGCAACGGGAGGAGGCGATGCAGAACAACGAAGGAGATGCGAAGACTCACAGATGATGGGCAGACAAAGGCGCTAATGAAACCTACTCACCGAGAACGTGGCTTGCTCCACTGAGTGATTTGGGATGATTGATGAAGATGAAAGCTCCCTTTTAGCAAAGTAAGTGAGGCCCGGATTAGGGATCTTCCTATTGCAAGGGTGAAATTTCAAAAATGACGATCTAGGTTGTCAAATGGAACAAAGAATAAGAAGAAAAGATATGATTTTGGTGCTGCAAATCGGCGGATTTTTTTTAACCAAATAGATTCAGGATTTGCATTGATAAAAACAAATCAAGACAATGATGATCTCCCGAGCGCTAGTAGCAAGAATCTGGCCGACGATCCTGCAGTTGATCATGTGGTGGGGATGGTAATGATTGCAAATTTTGTTACAAAGTTTCATTGGTTTCCTTGTCCTCGGAAGGCCAGGGCCTGTGATTAAAGACATGTACTTGAAGACAAAAATCATGGGATTACAGCGGTCGGCAAGAGAAAGGATCATGTTCATGAACGGAAGAAAGAACCGTTGGGAAATGAGGTAGCCGATGCCAATTGATACGAATCTTTGGCATGATTCCTGCAGTAGTGGAAGATTGCACGAATTTTCAGACACATGGGGATGAAGTCGGGCTTGAATCTTAGGCTAAAAATGGGGGCCTTAAGGGTAAAGGGCCCAAGCTTAAAGGATTGGACATCAGATCGATAAATGCAACGAGCTTTTGCCCCGGGCGGGGGAAGAAACTTTCTAGACTTTTTCACTCCAAAATTAAATTCTTCGTGAATAAATCTCAAAAAGACATTTGTAGTCGTATAAATTGTTAGCCCAATAAGACACCGTCACGTGGTAATTTATTGTAATAAAATGTCAATTATTAATTATATTTTAACAATTCAATTAAATACAATTCTTATAATTAAATAATAAAAGATGTTGATATTTTACTACAAATATAGTGGTCCGTAAAATTACGACACGTGTTAAAGTCGACCAATCTAACGATACCACGTGTTAGATCTTAAAAATTTAGAAAGAGAATTTTATTGATTTGACAATTAAAATGCAATCCCTCAATTAAAGGAAAGGATGTCAAATCAAATATTCTCAACCAGTCAAATATTACCACGTCATCAAGTATTTATAGTGACAATATTTTCTCCATCCCGATAAATAGAGTTGATTTTTACACATCGAAGGACACAAAGACATTAAGCAAAAAACATCAAGAAAACAAAGAAAAAGAACAAAAATTGCATCAAGCAACGGGTAATTTGGAAAGCTAAACGAATCATCTCTCCAAACTCAAGGCCATTTTTCTAACATTTGATCTTCGCAGAAGCCCATCAAATTACGGCGTTTAATCCACGTCTAAGTGTTAAACTAATGAATTAACGTTATTGAAGACCCTAGTTGACATTAAGAAAGATCAAAATTCAAACGTTTTTCCAATTTCAACCGGATTCTTCGATCAGTATTCAAAGCATCCCCGTAACCTTCAAGGTATTTTTTAACAAAGTTCACCAAATCAAGCGTTCGATCCGGAATCATAATGCAAAACTAAGAAATTAACGTTATCCGAAAGCCTAACGAACTTTAAAGAATATCAAACCTACAAACACTTCAACAAGTTTACAAAAATGTTCAAATCATCTAAGTTAGAAAAAAGAATCAGAGGACTAAGTTAAAAAATAGGACTCACAAAATTTTATTTGATTCAAATTTCTTGTTAATAAAAATTCAATTGTAAGAATTTTATCCTACAAATATATGCATAAAAATAATTAAATGAATAGAAATCAAAATAAAAAATAAAGTAATAAAATATATGTACAAATCAATATTTCAGACATAAAAAGTTCAAAATTATAAGAAAAATTTAAAAGTTATTTTCGCATTTTTATTAAAAAATATTTTTATTTTTTATCAAAAAATAGTTATAACAATTTTTACCAAATTATGACTAATTCATAATGATTTTTTATACATATGATATTTTGAAGTAATTGATTCAAAAAACTTACCAATTTTTGATAGAATCGGTTGGTCTGATCCAATTTTTAAAGTATTACCTAAAATAAGGATATTGAAGTTCTACGCACATAATTGGTTTTTGAATTTTGCAAGGAATTTTAGTCAAATAAATTTCTAAAAATTAATGAAAATACAATATGGAATATCCACACTAGCCTGATTCCTGAAAGATCTGTTGTTAAATATTATTGATTAGATTAAAACCTCGGCCTCACAAATTAATCCAATTCAAATATTATCATAATAATTCCAAGTCTAAATAAAAATATTTATGTTATATTAGTTTCTTATTAAGATCAGTAGGAAAATTTATGTTTAGTAGTTAATTTTAAAAAAATGCGTTGTTGGGTTAACGTCTCTATGAACTTTCCTAATATCGCCACGCGATATGCCTTATTTCCAAGGTTGTCCCTGTGCATCTTAAATGCGTGTTTCGATTTCAGAAATCATCCACTTGGCGTGTTCTCTCCCCAACGGCCCCTGCTATATTTTTACCTGCAAAAACTCTTTCACATGTTTGGTGTACCCAATGCATTTCACGCGATCGATGTAAAAGATTGGGGAGATGGATTGTTGTGAAAAGCCTATGGCAGAGGGTCGGGTTGTTTGCCCCAAGCCCCGTCGGGTCGGGCAACGCAACATCAACAGTCCTTCCGTCATGATGCCCTTGAGATTTCACATCCGGTAAGCTTTCTTTCGGGCAATCTTTGTTTTCTCAATGTGAAGGTGTGTTCATTTAACCAATATCTCCCTTTTTTAATGGTACAGTAATGAAGCTGATACGAAAGCGGGTGCGGAATTGCCTTACCCGTTCCCGCGTAAGGTAGATTTTGTTCATAATTTGTTATACGTACTTAATAAAATGTGCGACTGCAAATTATTTCGATGATTTTTTGTTCTATTTTTATGTGAGGTAATGGATTTAATTATTGCAGTTGCGTGGTTAAAATCCCGCGCGCGCGCGTGTTAAATGAATAGTTTTTATTTTTTCATGTGATTTTATTTGGCATATTAGGATTCCAAGTCTTGACAAATTTAAGATGCTAATTGTTGATTTCATAGTGAGGTTCTCTAAGTGTTTGTGTAAGGGCTTGTTGAAACGCTGGGGTAAATGAAGTTTTTTAATCTGCTATAGTTCTTTCTGCTAAGGATTTTGATTTTGTTGGTTCTGTGTATATTCTTCTGAATATTCTGGCATGAAATTGTAAGCGGATCCTACGTTTTCGTCTTAGAAGTTGATTGCTACTTTGTTTTCTCCTCGTTTTCCTAGTGTAGTTGTTAGAATTTATTATATCTGTATTTCAGCACAGCATATCATGTGTTTGTTGCACTCGGCTGTATAATGTCCCTAATCATAAATTGGGCCGCATCATAGAGAATGCAGGAATATAACACACTATTTATCTACCTTAAGTTTAAAAATAAAGGACCGAGTTAGAAATCTGGCTTGGTGTGAAAGAGAGAAGCGAAATGTCAGCTGCACATCTTCAGATGCAGTTTTTATCTGGACATCAAATATTAGATTAAAGCTTAGCTACCCTGCCTTTAGTTGAGGTTGGGAAGACTTCAAGGTATTCATATAAGTGAAGAATCTAGACATAATATCTCTAATAGCGCAATTAGTTTTTTGGTTAATCAGTTTCTTTCACTTTGTTGACCCTAATTTTCTAGCATTCTATTCTTGTTTACAGGATGATTATAAAGCAGAGCGATGTACAACACTATCATCATCACCCCCATTTTTATTTGGATCTCCTCCATGCAGGACCCAAAATCCTTTAATACATGATGCACATTTTGGGGTCAAAAAGCTAACCTTCATGCGAAGGTCCTCTGCAGGCTCAGCTTCACCAGGATCAAATCATGCCATAGAACACTCAGGGAACAAACAAGTGGCTGTAAGAGTGGAAGGTTTCGATTGCCAGGGTTCCCGTGTCCTTGCCATGGCAAATAATTCATATTGTATATAAAGAAGAATTTTTGACACATTGAAGAATGCAAGAGTGGGGGAAATGGAACGAGTAATGACTATCTGAAGAATATACGGTTGAAAGTTGCTACGGAGAACTTTGTTAGAGTAAATTCTAGTTACGTAAATATATAAATAATTTCACTGTAGCTAACCGAAGGTTGGGAAGTTGGATCTTTAATTCCTATTATAGTGGGAGTGCGAAGGCAATTTTGTGAGGACGATTGTTGAGTTATAGGGGTTTTCCAACTCTTTCCCAAGAGGATGCTTTGTAAGGAGTTCATTTGTAAATATAGTAATGTCCATTTCTCCTCCCTCCATTTGAACAGCCAGGATGCTATTGAATTTCCTTTTGTGAATTTACAACTTTGCAGGGCTAAGCTGAATTAGTGCTAATTGTTTTCAAACCTGGTTTATGAGGTGATTGATGCTATATTTTGGGTAGATTAAATGATAATTATTGAGTGGTTTAGATTCAGGCATTCTTCGTATATTTGCTTCAAGTGCTCAAAATTGTGATAGATTTGAAAAATGTGACAATTTTATGATATTTTGTCATAATCTTATTATCTAGTACATTTACACAAAGTCCAACATCAGGAGTAGAATCCGCAACTCTAGTTGTAAGGGTATTTGCCATTGTGAATAGTAAGGGCTACTATGGGCAGAAAGGGATTCGAACGACTTGAAGCTAGGCTAGGATCAGATCCAATTCTAGCAGCGATGCAAGTCTTGCTATGTTTTTAGTCTACGAGCTTTGGTTTAAACACGTTGTTCTCCTTTAGTAGGAAGTTCCTTGTTTCTCTATAGGAGGTGTTTAGGGTTCCCGACAGAGCCAACTGTGGGCGCACCTGTTTTGATTGTTCTTTCATTCTTTGATTCGGTGTAATCCACGAGGACATAAATGGGCCGAGCGACAGTTGTTTACATGTGTCCCATACAAATGAGAATAATGCGTTTCGATAGAGATCAAGAAGAACAAAAATAGACATAGAAAACACCACTTACGCTGCTTAAACAACTCTAGAAAACAGTTGAAATTGAAGATCGTACTTCCCAAATTCGAGGGAAGAAATGTGGCGTGGTTTCTCAACTTTGGTACATGCAGGATTATGGAATTGGACAAGAAAAATATTAGTTTGGCTAAGTTTATTTTTTAGAGCTTATAAAATAATACAACTTATAAGATAGTTTTGGAGCTTATAAACTTAGAATTCTTATTTTAAAAATAAGTTAAAACGTGTTTAGTAAAATAATCATATAATATTTTATTTAAATTTATAATTATAATTGATTATAATGTTTTTGATGTAGTAATAAGGAAAATAGCAAAAATTCTACAAATAGGAGTCAATCTTTCACCATCAGTTTTATTAAAATGTGTGATAATTTTTTGTATATTATTTTTTTATTTTATAGTTAATTCTATTTTAATACAATACCTTATAAAACAAGAAAGAAAATGATATTGCAACAATGTGCTAAAATTTTAAATAAATAAGTTACATATAAAAATTAATATGTTATAAAATAATTAAAACTAATGAGCTTATGACTATCAACTTCATTAAACTCATCACAATTTTTTGTAAATTAATATTTCTATTTTAAAATTAATAGCTGTTAATATAATACCATAAAAATAAAATAACAATAAAAAGTATATTAACTTTAGATTCTAATGACAGTAAATAATGTTTGGTCAAAAATTGCCAATACATTTATGCAAATATAATATTATTAATTTTCAGGTTATAAAAAGCAATTTCTTGAAAAGATATGTTAAAGAAATTGTAAACAATGTTTTAATAATAAAGAAATTATACAGTTAATTGGTCAATATATTATAGATAGAGACTAATAAATAAAATATAAAAAATATAAACTGTAGTGTAATAAGAATAGTGTTACAAAAGAAAATAAACCTTAAAATATAATAAATAAATATTATAATAAAATTTGATGGTACATAAACAGGCAAATTGATAATAAACTTTTTATAATTACAAACTAACTTAGTAAGCATGATGTGTAACAAAAAAATATTAAATGAATGTGCTGAAAAAATACAAATAAATAGTTAAAAAGATGTATTTCTTAGATGAGTGAACTAGAGTTCAAAAATAGTAAATATATATTATTTAAAAAACACAAAGCCCTCTAAATTAAATGCTATAAACTTTTTCAAATCAAAATTATTTATAAAATATATTGAACAACTATATTCAAATTAATAATTTTTATTTTATAAATTTAATGAATCATAATAAATCTTGTATATATTAATTGTCTGGAAACTAAATTTTAATAAATATATTAATTAACACCATACTGATGTGATCTTTTGCATAAATTAAGATATCAAAAACAAAACGAAATGTAAAATTAAATTTAGTAATGCATTGAAAAATTCATTGAAATTTTCAATGTTTATGTGCAAGAAGGTGATGTAATGATAAATTAAAAACATATTCCGAAATAACTACTTTTAAAATCTATATAAAATAATAAAATTCAATATAAATAATTAATTTTAGAACTTCACAATATAAACTAAAATATTTTAATATTAAGATAATAATTTATTTGAATTAATATTTTTATGAAATTAATAAATTTGAGTTTACTGTGTATCAATTTGAAAATAAAATATATTGGTAAATAAAATTAAAAGAAAACATAATGCTAAAATTAAATTCATTAAAAGATCATTTTTTCTAAGAGTTAATAGAAGAATATTGATTTTTATATTAAATTTATTTATGAAACTCAATTAATTCTATCTTAATAGAAAGTGTTTTCTATATATTTATTAATTTTTAATATCGTATAAATTATATTTTCTTACAATAGAGTATCTCTGGCAATAAGCACAATATACATATAGGATTATTCCAAAATGAGCTACAAATTCTTATACATTGATTATCAAAAAAAAAAAAAATCTTTTTCAAAAAACTGTAATGAAGTTTGTGTACTATTTTGCAATATCAAAAAGTTCAAATAAAAAATAATTAAATGGATATGAATTTATTTTAATCAAATATTATCAATTTGATTATTATATTAAAAAGGTAAATTTTATAAATAGTAAAATGTACTTTAAAATGCAAGAGGTATAAGATTCTATAAATATTTCAATTCTCTCACTTACATATAATTGTTTTCGTTATAGATATAAAAGCATTTTTCTAATTTATTTGTATAAATCAAAATTCAAATAACATTTTATTTATTAATATTCTAACTTAACTCAATGAATTTAAAATGAAATATATGATCAAATAATCTTCTTATCATAATAATCTAATTATACAAAATAAAATTTAAATGCAAATTTCCTTAATCATTATTTTTACTTAACTAAAATACAATCCTAAAAACTAATTTATTATTAAAACTCTTAACGTTGAAATTTAAATTTTAAATTTTTATTAGCTTTTATTTACCTTATTGAACCATTTTTAAAAGTGAGATATTAATATTATCTATCACATGACAAAAACACATGAAAGTAAATATATTACTCAATTTTAAAAAAATAAATATATTATATGAATAAAAGTTGAAATGAATAAATATTAAAATTATGTAATTAATATCATTTGTCTTTATTATATATCCTAAGCACATAATTTTTGTTTCTAATACAGTTCAAAAAGCCGAAACAAACATAACCAAAGGGCTGCCTGGTGGCCTTGTCCTAATATCATATTCTTAGACCTTGTTCACTATTAATAATAATAATGTAGGATAAATCATTTAATCAGGGTTATTCAAATGCATGTTCTTTTTATTTGATTAAAGCCCTTAATATATTAATAGCCCAATATTAACTTATAAAATTATAGGATAAGTAATAGGGGTTGTAATAAAATAATCAATGTGGTGTGGTTCTTTTATAAATAATTAAAAAGATTATTTCAACCTTATATGATTAATTTAATTATTTATGTAATAAGGTTATAGAAAATAAATATAATTACTTTAAATAGTCGAAATCACTAAACATTATTGTCAAAGATAAATTAATCCATATAAAGTTTTTTATCCTTCAAATAATCTCTTTGCGACTTGTTCATTTCTAAAGATTACACTTGATAAATTAATTTATCAAGACTAATTAAATGTTTGATTTAAGCGACAAAAATTCATAATCAAACATGGTCCAATATTTGTTTGATAAAATGTTGGATAAAATTATCCAAACTTGTTGCCTATTCAATATACTACTACTCATGATTAAATTTTCCTATAATTTGATCCTTCTTAGCAAAAATAATATAAAATTACCTTATAATTAATTTATTTTTGAAAATAATCTCGAGTAACTTAATCCCATCAATCAAAGGTCACGAAAGCGCTTAGATTGTAATCACATCAACAAAGCGCCGCACGTAATTGAAGTTCAAATTGGCAACGGCACGGTTCGGAGGCATCTCCGCCACTGTATCGATCATTCACCCGGAAATCGACTGGAATCGTTGAACTTCCACTAGCGATCGCGACCAGAATGATGGCATTAGCTTTCCTCGCACCAATGACCCTAAGACACGCCCATGACAAACATTTTGGCAAGCAACATTGCTTTAAGAGCACTCAAAACCCTCCTTTACAAATCACTCCACTCAGAAATATCAACTTATTGTTCTCGTGCGTGGCAGACTGGAAGTATTCAATTGTCCGTGGGCCCAACTTCTTTGTCCCCTCTTGTCTTCAGACAGTTTTCTTAAGGGCTAGCCCTCTTTCATGAGACGGGTGGAATCAGGAAAGTTTCCGTGCTGGTCGGTGCCGAGGGATTAAATGCCCCAATGGGCCTCCCATTCATCGACCTTGTCGTGCGTAATCGACGTTAATCCGCTTGCCACGCTATGAGTCCGTCACACTCCAAATCTTTCTTTGTCATCCTCTAAATATGTAGATTTATTTTAATTAGTTATAAAGAGGGAAAAGAAAAGGAGAGGAAAAAAAAAGCAGAAAAAAAAAACAGGCGTCCTATTTGTCGACCACTCTTCTCCCTCTCAACCTAGCCAACGACCAAGCCACTGGCCTTGCATGTGCGCCGCGTGTAACTCGCACATGGGTTGACGAGATGGGAGGAAGGATGCGAAAGCACTTTGGTTACCGTCGGTTAGAAGCGTTTGGTGGGACCGCCCTTTCCCTCGCATGACGTTGTCTCTCTGGATTTGGCTAACTTCCGTTAATCAATCTGTCGATCCGATCCAATCAAATTGAAATTGAAATATCAATACGCGTTAAATATCGAATTAAATTTTTAATTTAATATTTAATATGATAATTTTTAAAATTTAATTTTTAATTTAATTTTAGTATTTACCTAGTGTATAGAATATAATATTGAATTTTATTTTTATTTTTAATATTTATCATATTTTTACTTATTTTTTCTTAAAATTTTTTATATTTGTGATTTAATATTCTAATCTTTTCTTAAAATTTTGTATATTTGTGATTTAATATTCTAATCTTATATTTAATTTTTAAAAGTTTATACTATTATCTTATAATTTTTAAACAAAAAATTATTATTATAAATATATTTTTTATTAAAAAATCTAAACTAAAATAATAAAATAAAAATATTTAATATTTATTTATAAGTTATATAATTAAAATTTATAATTTTAAATATAAAATTATTCATTTTTATTATTTTAAAAATTTTTTAAATTAAAATTGAGTATACCAAAATACCAAATTGAATATACCAAAAAATTTTGAAGAATTACATAATCGAATTAAAAATTTTAATTTAATATTTGATATGTAATTTTAATATACTAAAAATTAAATTTGATTTGATTCGTTAAAAACGAACGCACACCTCTATCCTTTTTCCCTATTTAAAATTGAGTTCGCAGTGGGCATCAACAAAGACTCACTTCATTCCTCATGAGTTTTCGGCTATATTTGTTGTCGTTTTGTCTTCAAAAAACAAATATAATAATTATTATATTTTTAATTTTTTTTTATTTTTATATATTTTTTAAAAATATATATATTTGAGAACATATATTAAAAACGAAAACAAACGTACCCTTCGTGTCGTCCAATGGGAGCTTGAAGTTTCCATGTTCGGAGATAATCCGAATCCAAAACTTGAGGGTTGAATTATACTCACCAGTAATTTTTGGCACATCTACACTTAATATGCGTGCGTGAAAAAAATTTAAAGTTCAGTATATTGTTAGATTATTTGTAATATTTTAAATTATTTATCATAAATTGTTCATTGTGTTACATAAATTTATTGTTGCAATGAAACATAAAATCACAAAAATAGAGGGGGAAGAAAAAAAATTAACATACAATAGAAATAAATAAAGAGGTTACTATAATATAAATATATTTTTGAAAATTTTTTAATTAAAAAACTAAAATCACATTAGAAAATTATTCAAAAGAAGAGATAAAAAAGAAATCGATTTAAAAATAAAAAAAATAGAAAGAAAGTAAATAAATAAAAGAAAGAAAGAGATTTGACAAAAAAAAAGAGTTATTTTATACGTTTAACTTTGAGTAGAAGTAAATTTTGTTGTAAAATAATATTTATATCGCTAATTAAAAAATTCATATTTATATGAACGAAATAACATTAAAAAGGTAATTACACGTGTCATAAATTAATGATTACTACGATACCATAGATAGAAAGGTATTTTAGGAAATAAATTGAAAGATCATTCCCATTTCCATCCTCGTCCATAAAATGATTGTATATAGATATTTGATTAAACTTAAGACGCGACAAATTTATTAGCATACTTTTAAAAGGCCAGTTTATAGAAAAAACATAAAAATGCACAAAGTTTTTAAAATTTGAGATTATATATGCATTTTATTGAATTTAAAGTATAAGAGCTTTGTTTGGATGTAAAATTATAGTGGGTAAGTTGTACTGTCGCGAAAAGTTAAAAACAATGTACAAATAAAATGAGAAAAAGATCAAACGTATTAAATAGTATGATTGGAAGTTTATATTTTAATGTAAAAAAATTGAAAAGAAATTAGCATCCAAATATGGCATAGAAATTTATGAACATTATTTTTGAAGAACCAATTTATAAAATATAAAAATATATATATATATATATATTTTTAAAAATTTGTAATTTAAAATTTTAATTTTTGATATGCGTTTTAAGATATATATTTATTAATAAATATGTAAAGGTAGAAGAGAGACACTTGTAATGATTACGTTGTATTTTTCAACGAAGGAAAGGAAGACCAAACGTAGCCCCACTACCGTCCTTGCCTCTTTTGCTCTCCCATCCTCATTTTCCCCTCCATGTGCCAGTCGCTTCATGCTCTAGTTTGAGTGAATGAATCAAATCTTGTTGGATTTTCAGAAAATCATTTTCGTGGATCTTCTCTTTTTCTTGTCAATCCAAGTATGGTACTCCTTTCTTGCCTTTCCAGTTCACAGCTCTGTGTCTCACTTAGGGTACGGCCATGGCTTCTCTGCTGACATTAACGCCTTTTTAACTTTTATGTGTATTTTGGTTGGTTTCTTCATCTGGGCATTCTTAATCTTTTCTTCCTTTGTTTTCATGCATTGCAATCTTGGATTTTTTTCTCTGATTAAGTGGACTTGATGATGCCTGTGTCAAGTGTTCTCAATAACTATCCCTTTGAAGTTTGCTGTGAATCCTGTTTAGTTTCATCACTTGGCTAGAATTAATAATTAAATCCTGAAAGATTTTCTTGTTTCAGTCTTGTCTCTTTAATTAAAAGTATAGATTCTTGACGGCTTTAGATCTGATTCTCGTAGATCGATCGCTCAAGATTGCGCTGTAGTACCTTGTGTAACAATCCCATGAGCCCAAGATACTTGTCTGCCATAAAAAGCAAGAACACAAAATTTTTTGGCCATCCAGTGGCCGGAAAGGAAGTGAACCACCACATGGGCTGGGATTTTCTGGGACGACGAGGATCGACAGCCTTCCGTAGACCGAATCTTGGAAGAAATTCTCTGACCAGAAAAAGCTCAGCGGTGTATGCTTCATGTACTGGTTTCTTGTTGCTTAACTCCCTTATGTGATTTTTCCTCTATGATTAATGAGTTTGCATCTTGAAGGGCACTGTTTGTAGACAAAAATGTTGCTTTCTCTGCCAAGAAAAAGAAAAAAATGTCGATCGTACTTTCTGGTGCTTTTCAGGGCTGCCAAGTTCCCAGATTGCCAGCAGTGCTTTCACATGGGGAACGGTAGCTGTTCTTCCATTCTACACCTTCATGGTCGTGGCACCTCAGGCAGAGCTTGTAATTGTTCTCATCTTTTTTTACTCAAGTCTTTATTCCAATGGTTGATTGATTGCTTAAGTTGAGCCAGATGATCGAAGTTTTTATGTTGCTAAAGTACATCGGTCCGATTTTGCAATTCTGATCTATGTTGTACAGACGAAGAAAGTAGCAGCAAGCAGCCTGCCCTATGTTATTCTTGGGATATTATATGCTTTTCTACTTTATCTATCCTGGACACCTGACACAATTCGGCTGATGTTTGCTAGTAAATACTGGTTGCCTGAGGTTTGTTTTTGATCAGAAAGTCAAAATCTGTTGGTTCCCGTGATTAGTTATTACTCTTAACACTAAATTTTGAAGAAAGTTCTAGTCAGGACTCTCACGAATGCACATACTACATCTGTTTCAGCTTCCTGGCATAGCAATGATGTTCTCTAGTGACATGACTCTGGCTTCTGCTTGGATCCATTTGTTGGCTGTTGATCTTTTCGCTGCGAGGTCTCTGATTTCTCTCTAAGACCATCTCTCTCTCTCTCTCTCTCTCTCTCTCTCTATATATATATATATATATAGATATAGATATTTTCACACACACACACTGGTCTGAATCTTGAATTTTATGATGATGCAGGCAGGTGTATTTTGAGGGGCTGCAGGACAACATAGAGACGAGGCATTCAATTTCTCTTTGCCTGTTGTTCTGTCCCGTTGGAATTCTGGCCCACATCATTACAAAAGCCTTAATTACAAGACCAAGGAAAACAGAGCAGCATGGAATGGACTGAGGGAAACAAAGCAAACGGTAGTTATTGATTTGATTCAGTGATTTCCTAACATTTGACCCTTTGTAGAGTGAAGAATTTTCATTCGCTGGAGCAGCTAATTAGTAGTTAGATCTGTCTTCTTTGGGCATTTCAATCACTTGCCATAGTTTCATAATAGCTATTATAATAAAGACAATAACGACCCCAAGAATAATAAGTGCCAATGAAATGCAACCTTAGGCTTTGAGGCTTTCTTGGGATTTGGCCCACGAGATGATGAAGCTGCAGCAATTGCAGATCATTGTGCATTATATATATGATAAGTTCGACTTCTGCCCCCACATTTGTCTTAGTTGCCGAATTGGTCCTCAAAAAGTTTCGCCCAGTGGCAAGTTCACCTCGCACGATCAATTTCATTCATCTCTTGCTTTGTCTAAATTAAATTACCCACCAAAACTCCCATACATTAATTTTTTCATTTTTATTCTTTAAAAGTCCCAAAAAGAAAGAACCCGCTACTTAAATATCCCAATTCAAACAACAAATTAGCATTACCCAAATTAGTAATTGACAAAGAGCACCGTTGAGCTACTCAGAAAATGACTTAAAAACAAAGAACACAAAGCAGACAGACTGATTCATCCATCACAACACGAATTTGAAGATTCAATAAAATATCGAATCAAGGGCATGAAGTTGAAATGAGGATGGACCAAGTAGAGAAGCAAATAATAAATGTTCAAACAAACCGCAAGAACTTGCTACTGCACGATGCCGAATCTGTGAAGATAGCCAATAAACCCGAATTAGTATTATTTGGAAAAAACTATAAAACTGTATCCTCACAAAAGATTTGCAGTCGCAACAATTGGTCTTAACAGTGTCTTTTCGAATACGATGAAACCCTTGGGATGATTTCTCTGCTCACTTGATCCCATATCCTTTGTATACGAGAAACATTAGATAGAATGTCTGGTTCTTTTCTACTCTCCCACGCTTCATGTTTTAGAACTCTACACTGGATTTTGAAGTCATGCCTCTCTAGTGGGCCCTTTCACTAGAATGGTTTGATAAAATCATGAAGAGTCGTGTAAGTGGAAGTGACCTGATGTGGGAACATCTGGAGTGAAATTGGTGGACAATGGCATGCGATCAATCTGGGAGGTCTCCAGATCAATCCAGGCGGTGAAGCAAGTCAATCAGGCGAAAATGAGATTGATCCAATGCATGAAGGATCGACAGAACCTAAGACACAAGACTCAATAATTTACGGATAATTTCATTTATGGTTGAGTTTGGACTTCTCAAATATTTGATTAGTTCGTTAGTTCCTGCAATTTAAGAGTCCACAACCGAGTTAGAATGATAAAATCTAATAAGTTGCGGCTTACGCATTCCTTGTTCGAAGGAACAAGATTTGTTGGAGTTCCCATACAAGTTGAAAACTGTTATGCAATTGTAACATCTCCCGGATTACCTGGACAGGAAAAATTGTTGAGAAATTACATCAAGCTCCATGGTGTCAATTTGGGGGCAAATTGAGGACTTACAGCTCCATGGTGTCAATTTGGGGGGAATTTGAGGACTTACTTAAAGAGAGAATGGGATTAAATGCTTAAAAGAAGGAGCTAGATATATCAGTAATTTGTAATTGTTTGAGTCATGCTATGTTATGTTTGCATTTTTAAGTAAGGTGTCTGTAAATGTCTGTTTTCAACTTAGGTTTTAGACATTTATAGTGGGTTAGATAAGCGTCGGGTGAGGAGAATTTGAGTTGTACCATACTAGTCTTTGTGTGGAAAAGGGACTAAGTTAATTGTATCACTTGACTTGCTTTACATTTCATTGGTTGATAGTAGATTTTTACACCTGGAAAAGGTTCCCACACACTTAGCTAAGCTTTAAACTGGGTGGACAATTTTTTTGTGTTGGACTCAATTTACTTTTTACTGATTTCTTTTTATGTGTTATTACAAAATCACTTATTTCATAACAATCAAGTGTTATAACATCGAATCTCACATTTAAGTGGCATAGAGCTACATTTCCCTTTTGTGGCTTGATTTTCAAGCAAATGAGATCTTGGGCATTCTAGTTAGACTTTCTCCACTAAGGACGGAGCTTTGGTTACTCGATTGCTATTATTTGATAGAACAAATGACCCATATTTAGAAAGCCCCAAATGAGGCTGATCATAAAATCAATAGGGGAAAAGGACTAACGTTCCATCATCACTAGTTGGAGTTCCCCTATCGCATTGATGGAAGACGAGAAAATATGTACATATGTAAAAGATTGGACAATTGAAGAGGAAAGAGCCGCTCTTGAAAACTCTAATGCTATTAATGTCATCTAATTTGGAGTCAATGAAGAGTAGTTCAAACCAATTTTAATATGTGAATTTGCAAAGGAAGCCTGGAACATACTCTAAAATGTCCACGAAGGCATGAGCAACATGCAGATGTTGAAACTTTAGATGCTAGTCTTTTAGTGTGAGAACTTGTAGATGAGTGAGGACGAGAAGATTACATTATTCAATGGTATATTGAAAGCCACTGCAAATTAAGCATATCAACTCAAAAAATGGTTTTCGGAGCCAAGCTTGTTCGATAAATACTAATATCTCTACCAAAAGGAGCTTGGCTAATGTGGCTACAACCGAGAAAGCCAGAGAAGTTGATAATATGAGGTCGGATAAACTTATGAGCTTTCTACAAAGTTATGAAATGACACGTTTCAATCTGAAAAAGAAAAGGAATAGGCTTTCAAAATTGAAAAAAGCAATTAGAACAAGAAATGTTGCAGTATTGAGGATGAAGTTTCTCTAATGGCCTAAAAAATTAAAAATATTATGAAGAAATAAAAGAGAGGAAAGAAGAACGAGGTTGGAAATTCCTTTAAAAGACCAACTAAAGAATCTATCGACAAAAATAAAAGGGACAAAAAAAGTGATGCACAAAGGAAGGGCGTATGGTGTCGAGCGAGGATGACTCAGAACAATTAAAGGAGGATTAGTGCACAAGTAAACACGTACCTTTCAACTCCTCAAAAGGAGGAAATAAGATAATTAGATGATGTTAGGGCATCAAACTCAAAATCAAATTACTATAGCAATGAAGAGGAAATTTTGCACATACAACTGCTGAGGAATTATAACTTGATGCATGACTGCGTGATGAATCTTTGAAATGAAATAAAAAAAAAACTTAAAAAGGATTGTGAATAGCTAGAAAAGGAAAGAAAGAAAGCATTAGAAAGGGTTGCCGTTGCTGAATCTATTACTAAAAACTTAAATTATAGTAACGCTAAACTTGAAGATATCGTCGTTGCTGAATCAACTATTAAAAAGTTAAATTCAAATAAAGCTAAACTTGAAGATATTCTTACTTTGGGAAAACCTTCAAAAGTCTATCGTAGAATAAGTTTCTTTGAATATTCAATGGAAGGTCATTAATCGAACATAAGTGAAGTTTGTTAAAGAAATAAAGTTCAATGTTCTAACACCAACTATTTTGAAAGTACTGCCTATTGCAATATCAAATGAAACAATTCAAAAATGTCAACTAGTACTAGTAAATCTATAAGGAGTGTGACAATAACTGGTGAACTGAACTGCAATGGTGATTGACCAAAAAGGAGGCATCAGGCGAGTAGAACTAAGAGAAGTTTTGAATACTATCTAAAATTAGGGCATTTTGTATCAACATGTTTTGCCTTCAGGAAGAGCTTGTTGAATGGGAAGTAGAATTGCTTGAAATTTTTGAATCGTGTTAAAGAGAAGAAACTAATGAGAAGAATTTGGGTAAAGAAGTTTGATTTAAAATTTTACACAACATCACTAAAGGCATGCTCCAATGTGGTGCTTTGATAGCGAATGTTTTGGATACATGATGGGAGACAAAGTGAATCTAACAAACTATAAAAGTTTCAAAAGAGGTTCATGACCTTTGGAGATTGCTAAAAGGGAAAATTCAATGGAAAGGGAATTCTTAACATGCATGGCTTGCACAAAATGAAAAATGTCTTACATTTGAAGGACTTAAGGAAAGTCTCCTTAGCATCAATCAACTGTGCAACAAAGGGCTCTGTGTCAAATTTACTAAAGATGAATATCGTGAGTATAATGAGGAAAATAGCTATGTAATAACTGGAAGAGATCATAAGACAACTGCGACCTTGTAGTTGATGTTTTAACATGTCTAAAGATTCAAACGGAACTAAATTATGGCATAGTCACATTAGACATCTCAACTATAATGATCCAATAATAATCTCCAAAAGTGGAGCCATACAAAGGCTGCCTATATTTATAGAAACAAAGAAGGGAATTGCATACCATGTTTATAAGAGAAGCATGTGGATTTGAATGGTTCAACTAATGTTACAAATGTAGGTGGTAAATGTTATATCTATGTATGCTTGATGACTTTTCTAGGTACACTTGGGTATACTTTTTCAAAGAAAATAGATATACTTTCGGTGCCTTTAAACAACTATAGCTACTGCTCCTCGTTAAAAAATGATTTGATAGGTTGAGACTAGCTAGAATTAGAAGTAATCATGGACAAGAATTTAACAATCAACACTTCAATAAATTTTGCAAAGAACATGAAATTATCCACGAATTTTCTTCTCTAAAAACACTTCAGCCAAATGGTATTATAGTGAGGAAAAATCAAAAACTTCAAGAAATAACTAGAGTTATGTTGAATGCTAAAGGCATCAATCTAAAATGGTTAGCAAAGGCAAATAACACTGCATGTTACATCATTAACAGAACCTATATAAGACCTACTCTTGGCAAGACATCATACAAACTCTAAAAAGGAAAGAGACCAAACATGAGGTATTTTCATGAGTTTGGTAGCAAATGTGCGATATCAAGAGATCATGAATAGTTTTGTAAATTTGAATTCAAAAGTGATAAAGGGACTTTTCTTGAGTACTCTACCACTAGCTGTGCTTATAGAGTGTATAACCATCAAACAAAAACAATTATGAAATCTTTCAATGTAATCATAACAAATGATGTAAAAGGTTCTGCAGTGTCCAATTAGAAATATGAAAGGCATCATTGTTCATTCAGAACCTATTGGAAAACAACATGATGAAGATAGTCAGCATCCCAATGTGCCAACAGCAAAACAAAATACCACAATCAATGTCACAACATTAAATGGAGAAATTAAGAAGGAACCATCCTTAGAAATCAGAAAATATCACTCCCTTGAGGCAATAAATGGAGATCTAAATGAGCAAAGGTGGACATGAGTTGTGGAACAATTAATTTTATAGATTCTTGTTGGATGTACATGCTTTTATCATTGACAGAACTTAAGTGTGGCTAAAGTGTTGAAACAAGATTTTTTATCTTAAAAATACAGAAAAAATTGAACAAATTTACCAAAAATGATCTTTGGGCATTGGTCAAAAAGGCCACAAAATGCCAATGTGATCAGACTAAGAGGATTTGTAAGAGCAAGACAAATGGACACGGAGTAGTGACCAGAAACATAGCTAGACTAGTTGCTTAAGGATATAGTCAAGGGAAGAGAGTTAATTTCGACAAAATGTTTGCCTTAATTGCAAGGCTTAGTGCAATCAAACTTCTCTGTATAGTCACTTGTTGTCTTAATATTAAAATATATCAAATGGATGTTAAGAGTGTGTTCTCGAATGGGTTGTTAAATGAAGAGGTGTATGTGGAGTAGCCTAAAGGATTTGGAAGACCCTCAACATCTCTATCGTGTTTACATATGCCAGAATGTTGGTGTATATGCTAGATTTCAATCATCATGTAGGAAAAGTTACCTTGTGTTGTGGAGAGAATTATAAGATAAGGGTGCAAACTAGTCGAGTTCAAGTCGAACCAACTCAAAAATTTTAGGCTCAAACTTGACTCATATTAAATTGAGTCAAGCACAAGTTTAAGTTCCAAAAAACTAAGTTAATTCGAGCTCGAGTTCAAAATTTTTCAAGCTCAAATTGCATCAAGTTGAAGCTAAAACTCAGGCTCATTATTTTTATTTTTAAAATAAAATATATACTTTAAAAAAATTTTACTATCAATTGGTAGGAGTATGTTGCAATAGATAGACAATATGCAAAAATTCTCATGAAACCATTAGACCCTGCAAGGTTTTCATTATTGAGACTGAAATTGGGCCTTTGCTGTATTTTATTTTGTACTGCTAGTTTAGTTTATTTGTAAACAACAACTATTTTTTGGTCTACTTCTATTGTTGGGCTCATGTTTTCTATGTGTTGCTGTTGCATCTTTAGTGGTTTTGGACACTATTGCTTTGTTGCTTTCCATTATCATTATTAAGATTTGTTATTGCTTGCCTCATTATTTTTGGTTGTCTAACTATGCGTGTTTAGGTCTTTCACACCTAGTTTTATTTCACTGCCTTTTTTGAGCATTCTTGAATGAATTATTACAACAGCTTTTGAGTCTACAATCCTTAAAAGATTTGTTTTGAATACAAAATGTTGCGATATGAAAGTTAGGAGAAGCCTAGTGTCAGATTGGATATTTTGCTTTTCTTTCTGATTTGCTTTGGTATGTTAAGGATCAACGTTACAACATTGGATGACTTTATGTGTTGATGATAATGATGGTGTTGTGTCACATAATACTAAAAGGAGAGAATGTGGGATTGGATGCCAAGATGGCATGGTGCTCTAAGGTGGCATGATATGGAGTCTGGGGACTAGATGTTGAGTTTGCATAATATGGCACAACTAATTTTCCAAGTCATCATATGAATAATGTCATATGTGGATAAACTTGACGTTCTAAAAAATTTGATTAATCTATCATTTTCTTTAATTTTGGAGTCCACAATCAACTTAGAATGATAAAATCAGATAAGTTGCAACTAGCTTATCCATTCCTTATTTGAAGGAACAAAATTTGTTGGAGTTTTTGCACAGGCAAGAAATTAGTCTGATGTTGTAAGATCTCTTAGATTCCTTATGCAAGAAAAACTATTCAAAAATTAAATCTAACATTGTAGTGCCAATTTGGGGGCAATTTAAGGACTTACTTAAAGAGGTAGTGGGCTGCTTTAAACATTGAGAGAATGGGAGAGATGCTTAAAAGAAGAGCTTGATGAATTAGTCCTTTGTACTTGTTCAAGTCTTTCTATGTTTTGTTCATGTATTTGAATATTGTAAAGCAAGATGTGTGAGAGTGATTATCTATCTTCACCTCGAGTCTTAAACAATCAAAGTGGGTTTGACAGTGTTGGATAAGGAGAACTAGAGTTGTATTTCACTAGTCTTTGTATGGAAAAGTGAGTGAATTAATCGGATCACTTGACTTGCTTTGCATTCCATTGGTTGATAGTAGATTTTTATACTTAGGTAGGTCCTCGTAGATTTTAGAGTTGAGCTCAGGACTAATTTAACAATTCTTGCATATTGGGTTCGATTTACTTTTTGCTGACCTCTTTATTGTGTTGTTGCAATATCACTTATTTCATAACAATCAAGTATTACAATATCTAGTTAGACTTTTATTAACAATTCTCACAAAGTTTATTTTTGGTGTTCATCTCTTTACTATTGTTGCATTTGTCAAGTGATTGTGTTTAGAAGAGGCCAAATGAATTCTAAACAATTTTGCAATTACAATTTAAATTTGACTCATTAACAATAAATTAAGAAACTCATGATGCTATATTTAGCTAAAACCTTAGTTGGTCTTTTAATAATTTTCCTCAAATATCCTTTATAACTAATTTATTTATAGTAACTACATTTGATCTAATTTGGCTTCCATCCTATAATAATTATCTTTGGTACTAATTATATCCCTATTGTCTCAATCAATTAATTAATACCGATTAATTATCATATATAATTTTTGAAGAGTCCATGACTTTTATATTTTCAATATCACTCTAATTCATTTTTAATCATCAAAATGCCAAGATTATTTATAGTTGTCACACATATTACATAATAAAAATATGATGTTAATTATAATTTATTCTTTTGATTTGTATTTAGACAAAAAAAACCATGATTTGTTTTTTTTTATAATTATATTCAATAAATGACTATTAAAATTTTACCATGTAAATAAATGAATTATATTATTAATTTTTGCACGCACTAGTGCTAGTAATAATAATGCGAATCGAGACTCATTGAAGGTATTTAAAGGGGGTAAAGTGTAATTAACAAACAATATACGTTGCATTTGGAAATTTACATTCTTACACTAAATTGCAGCTAAAGCCCATTAGGGTTTAGGTGCTATAAAAGTTGGTTTGCACAACTTCGTCATCTGAGTACTTGGTGAGTGGCGTCAAACACCGAAGCTCCGTGAGAAACACTACTTCGTCTTTCTCGACAGAGGTAACTCGCTAATATATGATCGATTTTTAAGAAAAAATTGAACGTTGATACTCTGGCTTGTTTTTCAGCCTCTTATTTCTTTTGATTAGGGATGGTTTTGTCCGGAGTTATTGTAAGTCGATTTGATACTTCATTATGAAATGCATTGTTGTGAATTAATTTGATTTGTTTTCGTAATTTTTTAAACTTCGTTGAGGTGAGAACGGGATCTTGATTCATGGATGGGGGTTTTTTTCTGCTTTTTTGTGTCAGCTTAATTGTTATTTTAAATTTTAATTGGTTTAACGGTTTTCAAGAAACTTAGTTTGATGAGTCATTTTCTCATCCAGAGGAAGAACCTACATTGAGAGGCAGGTGTGGGTGATTTGGCAGCTGATTGAAAGGGTTTAGTTCGTTGGACTTGTATACTCTTATTGAGTAGATTAAATAACTGAATTCCACAAACTGTAAAGCCTGTCTTCATTTTTGACAAGGCAACATAAGTGTTTGCTTATGGGTGACAGGAAGCTGATTGTATTGAATATGGAAGCCTTCATTAGCATCCATTATAATTACGTTAATTAGATAGCAGATGCTGTGTTCCTGAAAAACCACTGCGTTGAATTGAAAATTTGAATCGATTTTTGGAAAAGCAAATCCATGCTTGTTACTGTATAACAATAAAGGGAAATGATTGATGCAATTTTTTGGTCTATAACCCTTATAATTAACCATGTTCTCGAGTTTACGTGTATGTATGTTAATTCATTTAGCTCAAATATACAGTAGAATCATTGGTTGGGGTTTAATTTTTGGTTGAATGCCACTGTTTGCAGAGCTTCAAGATGTATACTGCCTTACAAAAGATTCAAAAGGACAAGGGTGCTGAGCCTACCGACTTTGAGGAGAATGTTGCTCAGGTCTTTATCAAATTGATAATGCTGAATTTGTTTTATGTGGCAGTCGTCTAAACTTTGATGATGAACTTTATCATGAGTTATGTTTGCTTAATGTGCCTGCAGGCTTTGTTTGACCTGGAAAATACCAACCAAGAGATAAAGAGTGACTTGAAAGACCTCTTTATCAACTCTGCCATGTACGGTGTCACATTGTAAGATGTCTGCCATCATCTAAGCATGATAGTAATCAATAAATAATTGTACTGCAGGCAAATTGATATTTCTGGAAGCAAGAAGGCGGTTGTGATCCATGTTCCTTACCGATTGAGGAAATCTTTCCGCAAGATCCATCCTAGGCTGGTGAGAGAGCTCGAGAAGAAGTTCAGTGGAAAGGTAAAAGTGATACAAATGATGCCTCAAAAACATTCATTTAGTCCCTTGAGTAGGGTTCTCTCTTTTTTCCAAAGAAAAAGATGACATAATCTAAACATGATTGCAAAATGCTTATTAGAAAAAACCATTGAATTTTAATCTCTTCTCTTGGAGGTGTTACACTTCTTCAGGTCTTAGAACTATTTCTGTTTCTCTGACAGTATTGATAACCTCAAATGTGAATTTGCTCCATGGATGTTTGACTCGGTAAATGTTAAATGTGGATGTGCAGGAAGTCGTTCTCACTGCTACCAGAAGGATACTACGCCCCCCAAAGAAGGGTTCTGCTGTTCAAAGGCCTCGATCCCGCACACTCACTGCTGTGCATGATGCCATGCTTGAGGATATAGTGTATCCTGCCGAGATTGTTGGAAAACGCACCAGATACAGGCTTGACGGATCAAAGATACTGAAGGTGATCACTTCTTGCCTTCCCTTGATGTTTATTTTTATCGTATTTGGTATGCTTCTACGCATGTTCCTGATTTCTTAGCCTCCTTGTTCTGTCTATTGCAGGTTTTCTTGGACCCCAAAGCTAAGAATGACACTGAGAATAAGCTGGAGACATTTGCTGGGGTCTACAGGAAACTTTCAGGGAAAGATGTCGTGTTTGACTTTCCGATAGCAGATGCATGAAGAACTTTTAGTTCTTGATTTACTGTTATATCTTTATTTGGCTTAAGATATAAATTCTTAGTATGAGCTGTTTGGAGTTGTGAGCTGCAGAAATCTAGGCACCAGCTGGGAGGCATTCTCATTTTTTTGTTGGAAATTTTGAACCTGAACCTGTTTTATTTGTTAGATCATCTCTTTACTTAGGGAAATTCAATTATTTGTGATATATGACTGCACTCTTATTTGGAAAGTTCAGTATATCGTAAGGTCCAGCTGCTATTAAAAGTACTCTGAAAGCTCTCATGGCATGTTCAAATTCTTGAAGGGCAGTGCATGGTTGTAAACAGATTAAATGGACTTTGAAACATTCTATTATCAGGAATTGTCTTATTATTTATTTTTGAAATGCTGATATAGCTGTGTACCTTAAAAGAAATTTGATGGTATGAATCTTTAGTTCGTTTATGATGCCGTGCCCCCCATGTTTATAGCAAGATGGGCTGCACAACTGTTGGAATATCTGATTAGCAAGGAAGAAATGTTATTCTTGAAATGAACACCAAGGCCTGATGTGAATGTGCTTGTTATTGTTGAGCTTGATTGTGAATATATACGCAATATAAGGTTGCTTAATCTTCATGCTGTAATAAAAAGTTCATTACTTCCCGAATGATTCATGAATGCGTTTTGGTGTTCATAAAAATGGCATGGTACCCTGTATCGGTAAATAATAAATTTAAATGTCGATTTCCCCTACAATTTGGTAAATTTTTGGAAAGCATCCATGCTGTAAATTCTGTAACGTCATATCATATTGAGGTGTGAAATTGATGACTCTCCAGGAATTTCCATGACTCGTATGAATGGCTTGATTCTCAACGCCACGTGATGGACGTCATGTTACACCCAAAAGGGAAAAAGAAAACGGAAAAATGAAGTCAAAGGCTTCGCCATGCACAAAAATTTGTTGATTATCCCAAAGAACATATTCCAAATGTTGGAGGATAAGTCGGCCAGAACATTCTGAATTTATTCTAAAGCCAACCCTTATGTTTGTGGAGTGCATAACCACCTACTCAGTGTGGATGTTCCCACACCTGGTTACTTTATTTCTATAATATGATGTATATATCACTACCGACAAATTTACACGTGGAAGTTAATATTATGTAAAAGAGCTGTACAGACGGAGAGACGAAAAACCCCGCATATTGTATTGCTGCTAGTTTGGCAAGGGAAGATCTGATCTCTCCCAAAACCTGCTGTTCACTCCTGCTCTATATAAATTCAAACCAGAAATAGTTTCTACGGCAACCTCAGCATTTGCCGGCGCAAACAGCACATCACCTTCAGCAATAGGATCTCTAGAAGAGGCCATGCACATTGTTCCCTCTCCCCCCATGACTAAGAAAACAGAAGGACCAGGAACTGCGGGAAATATGGCAGATGCTTCTTGAGGAAGGTTGCATCGATCAACCTCAAATTCATCAAAAGGAGGACAATATTTCACTGTATAAGGATTTGAAGCAACTCCAGGAAGGATTTCAGGAAAACCCTGCCAGCAAATTGCGTTAGATGCACTAAAAGGCAAGGGTGGCTTTAGACTACAAAGGTGGATGCTCGTATTAATAAAATAAATCATTACTTCAAAAAAGTATATGGCTAACTGGGGCCAGGAAGTGGATGCCAAGCAGGAAGAGGACACTAGTAAGAATTACTACTCTAAGGGCATTAAGAGCATGCTGAGAGTAAATTCTAAGTACAAGTAAGACATGTTTTTATTACTGTGTAGTCATGAACCATCATGTACCTTTAGCCATTTTTAATCTCCCAAAACATCTTTAAAGAAAGCCACTCCGGGTTGAGCATTTGTCCAGAAGCCAAAATATCAACTAAAAAATTATCACGAAGTCAACAGAACAATATATCCGCATGTGTAAAGTTATCACCTGCTTGTAGGTGAGCATGGAACACAGAGTTTTGACATCCCGATTCTTTGGAGTAAGGCCGGCACGTACAACATTATCTGATGTGGCCATGCACTCAATACAGTCCCCACGTATATAAGCATGAGGTTCATTTGCCCCTAGGTATAGAGCTTCCCCCGAATTCAGCTTCACATAATTAAGCAAAAAGGATGCTATCACCCCAATGTCCCCAGGGTATTGCTTTTCAAGCCGCAAAACTAGGTCCTCCTTGTCTGTTAGTTCCCTCACCTATCAGACCCAAAAAAAGAAACGAGAAAAAAGCCTCTGTTAATAAATGCAATTTCCAGCCAGACACAACAACGGTCACAATAGTAATGAGTATACAGATACCATCACCTTGAACAGGGAGCACCTAAACTAATACTAGGATGTAGAAATCCTGACTGGTAAAGCTAAAATAGTCCGGCCAAGACTCTATATTCTCAGTCCCAACTAGTTGAATACAGTCATATCAACTTAAATGTAGAAATTATGTCCAAAATATGCCTATAGTGGGCTGTTGAACATTTTCAAAGAGAATAGCATGCAGCGTTGCGTGTTCCACTCAAAGCTCATTGAGAAATTTAGGCAATAGGGGCAAAACAGAAAACAGAAGAACTTAATCACGGAAAATTCATAAACAACAAATATATAGATTTGGCGGCAGTAACACACTCCTAGTGGAATAACAGAACACAACATTGCCTAACAATTATGTAACTGTGCATCACGGAAAGGGTTCATTGACTAACCAGTATCCATTCCTAGTGTAATAATAGAAAATAACATCAAACACCTAATACTTGGGTAACCGTGAATCATGTTAAGGGTTCCTCCACAAACCAGCACACAATCTTTCTGCACACAACAAGATTTCCTCAAGATAATGTAAATTTCTTCGATGGTTAACAATTGACTCACAAAAGAGGACAACACAGAAGAAGCATATTTTATCAGTACAAGACATAATCCAAAACATGCTGTGGGCTAGCTTTGTCTGAGATGATTATGAAAGGGGAAAAGGCCAAATAAAGCGGCAGAACTCGACACTTATATCATCTTACAAGCTGAAAATATACAAATGAAAATCAATAGAAAATATGCTTCTCATATACCTCTCGTTTTAAATTCAATCGGCTTATCAATTTCGAGATTACTTCAGATATCACACCCTTGCTAGCTGTCATGAGTTCAGTAAACAGAGATTGCAAGATCTCTTTCAATTTATTCTCCCCATCCTCTTCACTTATTTGTAATACTTGATCTGCACATGAACTGCCAACCACTTCAATGATCTCAGGTACGCTTTGAACAACAGTCTTAAGTTCCTAAAAGTAAGACAGAAACATACAAGTGAATACATTGAATTTTCCAAAAAAACAGACCATTCATAATTCAACTTCTAGCTTAGCTCAATCATTGAAAGTACAGGCTCAATTTTTAATAGTACCATTTAATTTATCATCTGCAGTTTCCTTTAAAAATTCTAAGGCTATTTCAAGTAATGTTTCAAATAGAGATAAACACTTCCATAGGAAGTAGTAGAATATGTTGATCCTCACCTTAAGCGACTAAAAATACATTTTAGTAAGATTTTATACCTAATACGATACTATACGCCTTTTGATAAACAATTCCGTGCAACCTACGAGTCCTTACTATAGTTCTGCAATTATTCAACATCCTTTTGATAAACAATTCCGTGCAACCTACAAGTCCTTGCTATAGTTCTGTGATTATTCAACATCAATAAATTCTTAGCTGCTGAAAACTTCATCAAATCTAGCTAGCCACCTATTAAAATGCAAGAGAATTCATCAATTACCTATTATATAAAACCAAAAACAGAAACCAATAATTGTCTTCCTTCACCCCAAATCATATGCACCACTTACAAAACTAGTGTTGTATTTCTAATTTCTTCTTGGTGCCAGTCATCTTGTGTCAGGAAACATCATCAAGGATAACCATATGTAGAGGACATAAACGGGTTAGACACAAACTCTTAGAGTAGGTTATTTTAAATGATGTCATTGACCAAATAAATAAACAGGTTGATCTATTCTAGAATGAAATTCTGGATATGAATTTTAGTCTAACAGTCTACTATATAATAAAAATTTGTAACACTTGAGTATAAACTCTTAAAGTAGGTCGTTTCAACTGATAACATGTCTGACCAGGGGAATTGATTGATATATTCTAGAATGGAATCCAAGATAATAAATTAAAATATCTAACAAGTAACTAAGTAACTAAAAAATAACACTGGGAAGAAGAGAAAAAATTGCCAAGATTGAGAGCTCAGTTTCCCTTAGCTTCATCAAGTGTAAGCATGAACAACTCATACATGAGGACAGTCATATTCTCAGAAAAAGCTTCCTCTCAAAAGCCTTGAGTGGAACAGGATAAGTAACAAAATAATAATAGCATCTGGATTTATTTGATTTATCTTTTAAAGTCACCACATAAAGAGAGCTAGAAAGCCAAGTTTCAAGAGATCAGAGCCTGACTGATGTTTATGTGCAGTCATAGATCTTTACATAATAACAAGGGCCTTCAAACATCAATATATTGAAGACCAACTAGACAGCACGTTTCTCCATCACTTTTGCAAACAAGTAATTAATTTTCCAACTCCAAATTAAGGGCCCAAAAACTTAATGTAATAACCACATGAAATAAAGATAAATAAACTACCTCAAGACCAACAAAACCGCACAAAGCCTCAAACTCAGTGAGTGCCAAAGCCATCTCAGGTTTGTGATTATCGTCCTTATAAACATCTGGTTGTTGGTTATGCAGGATTGCCGCCAAATTCTTATCTGGATGCGCCTGTATTGACAGTGCTTTCGCCACTGAAAGTACCTGAAATGAAAACAGGAAAATAATTTAAACTTTTTGTCACACCTTCAAAATTTCATAAAAATTAAAAGAAAAGGTTAAACGCAGAAAACATAAAGGACTGATATTAATCATTATGTAGAAAACAAATTTTCTTTTTCATATATACGCTATCTTTATGGCCCTCAAATCATTAACAGCTGAGAAGCAAAATCTTTAAATGATAAAATAACCACTACATTATACTTCACAATGTAGATCGCACAATCCACAAACCCCTCGTCCGTACAAAGTAAAAGGAAGGAAGTAGTTCGAGTAAGGCACTCCTGGCACACCATTGTCTGCACAAACGGAGACCAGTAACTTTCCAACAACACCAAAGATACAATCAACCAGAGTTACCTTGAAGAGAAAGGGCAGATTGGCACCCCACTTTTGCAACACCTTATACCCTAGCACACTGGGGTTACGCTCAATCCAATCCTTCAAACTCACGAAATCAAAGTACTTGCGCTTACAACCATCCTCCCTCCCACAAACACCATTCGCCTCCACCGGCACAACTAAGTATGACGGCCCCGACTCGTGAGTCCCCATCCAGAACTCCGCGTAGGGCTCGTCAGCGTCGGTCGACTCCCCAGTGTTCTTAGCGTACAATCGCGCCACAGCCGAATCTTTCCCAACCTCACCCCAGCCGTAGTTCTTGACGGAGCACTCGAGTTTGACTGTACCCGGAATTTCAGAACCCATGTGAATTTAACGCCGAAGTGATCAAACCAGACAAAGGACCAGGAATTTGAGAAAACCAGACGAAGAAGAAGAGAAAGAGAGAGCAAGTCCATTGGAAGAGGGAAGGGGGAGTTGGGTTTTTAAAGGCAACGATCGGGAGGGAAAGGCAAGAGAGAGAAAATCCAAACTCCAAACAGCGCGCATTTATTTTTTGGCGTTATCGGCGTCGAGCCGGGTAACGGCGAAGCGATGACTCGGTGAGTCCGTGCGGTTACGTCGTCAGCGAGTCGACAAATCTTAGACGGCATGGGCAGTTTTCATCTGTCGGACGGCGTCAGCAATAGCGTTGCTGGGGCCCAGCCTCGTTGTTTGTGGATCCAGATCAGTTTTTGAAATAAAGTGTTATGCGCACCGTGGCGCAAAATTTGTTGGGCATGAGTTGGGAATAAGAGTGGATGAGGATTTTGATCGATGGAAAAGTTAACATGTAAGAAAGAAGGAAAATGTAAACTAGTTTAAATTAAAGTATATATATATCATATGAAATAAATAAATTTATGTTGTGATGGTATGTACATGAATGTAAGTGTATGTATACATATATAGTTGTCGATTTAATTATGAATAAATATTATGATTGAAAAATAATTAATTAGATATAAAAAAAAAAAATTTAAATTTAAATTTAAATTTATGTTAAAATTTGTAAGGCGAGATGTTTAATTTGTAAAAATTTGATCGAGTATAAACACCTAAAACAATGTTCCGCGTGGGTGCAATAGATAGTGACAAGGATAATCGTTATTGATTATATATAATACATTACTAATTAACTGATTACAATTAATAATAATTTCAAAATAATAAAATAAACAAAAAGTTAAAATACATATGTAATATACTTAAAAAGAAAAAAAAAACAGATTTATGAATTGAAATAATTGATTGACTATAATTGATAACAAATTAAAAATAAAGAATACATATATGCATAAAAATAAATTATAATAAAAACTGTGTAAATACATAATAATCAACTATTATAAATTATAGAATATTAAAAATGTATCTTAAGATTCTTCTTTTTTTTTACTTTTTATTAAATTAAAATTAATTATATCCATCATTTAAGTTTAGAACAAGTTTCAATTTTCTTTAATTAACTTAGATCTTAACAGATAATAAGTATTTTTAGTTAGTTATTACTTGTGTAGGTAATTAATGGTGTAATTTAGGAAAAAACTAGAACACAACAAAGCGTAATGAATTATAATAGTATTAATTTCAAAAATCATCATCATTAAAACTAGGAAAAAATCTCTATGAGCATATTTTATGACCATAAAAACTATGAGCATATAAACCATTAAAACTAGGAAAAAGTCTCTATGAGCGTATATTTCGGCCGTATATACTTTAAATAAAAATAAGAAAATTTGCTAGGAAAAAATTGTAAACTTCAAAGAATCTCATATAGAATTGAACAAAACAAACCTTACTGCAAGAGAAAAATCCAAGAAAAACTCCTACCCAGATAAGGAAGTTTGTGATTTTGAGTATTTTTTGTGATGCAAAAACCATACAAGTGTACGTGATGCTCATTATACAAATATACAATTTATAAGTTTATCAATTTTTCAATGGCTACTTAAAAAATTTGTGATTTATGAACAAGTTTTAATAGCAGTACACTAAAAAAATTTGTTTACATATTCATAAGTCCTTATAAATAAAACTATTTAATATAATCATATAAACATATATAAAATTTTATACTGTATAAGGTTTATATGCATGACAGTACGACAAAAATATTGATATGAGAAGACATCTCATATCAATATTTAATTCATTAATTAGAATATTATATTTCCAACAAATATCTCCTATATACTATTGGTGTTAGAGGCTAATATTATTAACAACCTTCTCATAATATCAACAAAGTTAGTGTTAGTCGTTATGATATTTAATACCCAACTTTTCAAGATGACAATATTATTAATAATCTCCCACTTACCTTATAATATCAACAAACCTAGTGTTAGTTGCTATGATATATAATATCTATCTTCTCAAAATAACAATCTAGCAATACTATTTGTTAAGATTATTTTCTACACGGTGATGTTGCCCTTCTAATAAATTCTCGAATAATGCAAGAATATCTTTTAATGTGTTTATATTTTTTATGAGACCTTGATTCATCTATCCTTACGATTGCATAATTGTTATTACAATAAAATAACAATGACAAATCAACATCTAAAATCACTTAAAAGTTAGATGACAAACTCTCTTATCTTAACTATTTCTTTCGGAGCATCACACGTTGTGATAATCTCAATTTCAATAGTTTTTTTTATTTATTTGATTTTCGTGATGCAAAAACCTACCAATAGCGTAAAAATAAGATAAATAAACATATAAAACAACTATTTTTAAATAGTATTTTATATAAAAAATTGATACAAATTCACATTCAAACATACTTAATAACTAAATATAGAGTTTGAATTATCAAAGAAGTCAGAAAAGTAAAATCAAATCTCTTAGGTTTGAAAACTGTAAAATTGTGTATCTAATTAGACCGATTCTGTTTACGGAGATTATTAATTATTAATGCTTCTAGATTCTGAAACATCTAGAATCGACTAAAATATTTTATAGATTCTTGTGGAGATTAAAAAGGGTTGGGGGTTTATATGATTTAACTTTAAATGCCATAAAATTTTATTATGAAATTAGAAAATCGATTTCACCCATTATCCAAATTAGTTCAAAATATGGTGAGAGAACACATTACACATACGTCTCCTTAACTGAAAATTTTCAGTATCTTGACATCACTTTGTATTTAAACTATTTTTTAAAAAAATAATTATCTAAAAAGAAAATAATCTATTAAAATTGGGATGCGAGAAAGTCATGAACCTAAATTTATAATGCAAGTTGACGAAAAAGTCTCATCCATATTTATCAAACCAAGGCGTCACAAATTCCTTTGCTACTGTGAATCTTTTTAAAAATATTTATGGCTACGTGTGTTTCTAAATTTGCATCACATTTTATTCTATTAAAATTTTCAGCAATCCAAACATTTTATGCAACAGTATTTTTATTTAAAGTTGAAATTTAAATTATTTTCTCATTACATATATTCATGATCAAATCAATATATATACACATTTATATAACTCACATTCATATATATTCACACCATAAAAATTAATTATTATTCCAATATCCTATTACTTCACCTAATGAAAATAACCTACACGGCTATTAACTAAATTTAGAAACTTTGAATATAGAACTTGAACAAATACTGGAAAGGTATCTATATGAATATTTTGCATAAATAATTTTCAGCATCTCCGCAATTGGAGCGTTGAAACCTTGATTGACTCGTTAATTTAGACCGATAAACTCAGGACAAGAAGTCATGAAACCGACAGAAGAAGCAAACGGTAAAAGGAACAAACAAGCGGAATTCAAACATGACGAATTAAACATGCATGACTTGGAATGATCGAAACAATTAATCAAATATCTACGTAGTTCTTCAGAATGGTGAGTCCCGACTCAGTTTGCAGTTTCATGTTTGATCTCTAAAACTATTACGTAGAGGGAAAGCGTGTTTGACTTGCCTTCCATGGATGGTAAGTAAAAAACTTGGTGCGATTCATTGAAGCGTGGCACTTTGCCGTGTGGAAAGCGGATTGGTCCGAGGCTACCATCAAAGGATTTTCATAATTTGGATTTATACCAAAAACATCAACATTATGCATATGCTTAAATATGCATGGGAATTGTGATGGGTACAGGGTATGGTCGACGAAATCGAAGTCGTGTTCGTGAAGTGGACAACGCTTTCGCCGCAGATTCCCGCTTTTGGCCTCAAAGTTAAAAGCAAAAGCGTGTTTTTCAGCCGTATCGGATGCTTCATTTCGAAAAAGCCACCTGAGCGTGACGAGCGGGGAATGCTTTTCATCCAAAGGCATAAATTCCACAACCATCCAAGATGCTTTTCCGCTAAGGCTTTCTACATTTTTGAAAAATTTCTTCAACCGTAACAAGTATACGTGCGTTGATCTCCTGGAAATAGCTATTTAGGACGTTGTCGACTTTAAAAGGATTGAATTGGCGTCAACGAGACATTTCAATGGTTTTCTATTCAATATTTTAAATCGGGGGTGTGAGGTTCGAATGCCACAAATGAGTGCATAAATGTTAAGAAAAAAAAGATTGAATTGAATAAATTATTTCCTTTGAATTCAAGAAATTATGAGATCCATGTATTCTAATAAATCAAGACCATTCACTTTGTCGAGCCCATGAGCGGGGTAGAGATCTCCCGGACACTGGATCTGAAATTAACAAGTTAATGGGTCGGTGCACTATCACAGGATTCTTGTGTTGCAATGAATTAATTGTTTATTGTAATTATTTTATTTGAGAAATAATATATATATATATAATAGTTAGTTTTTATGTCAACTAGTGGATCAGTCGACACGCAAAATGTAGGCTTACAGTTGATTAGTTTAATTGGGGATAGAAAGTGGTGGGCTAGAAGCTAGACTCGGAATCTTAGGTTGGGCCGACATTCATGTAGCCATTTAAAATGCAACATTGAAGGTGACGAACCCAGTGCATGGCACGTATGCCTTGTGCTCTTTGGGTACCTAAACGTTGTAAAAATCAAAAAAGGAGTCTCTCATTACTTAAACATTCAAGAGTTGCACTCACAGGGTATGGCAAATGGGCACCCCCGACACAAGGATGTTTTAACCCAAGCACAACTTCATTTGGTGGACTGGATGTTTATTCTAGGATGTTGATTCGTGAACATCTACGTCAGACCACCCTTTCAGGTTATCCATATTTGGTTACATTTAAGATCTAAAGCATTCTGGGGTTAATTTGAGCAACCACAACATAAACAAATCCATGGCATTTCTCCAACAGATAAATGTACAAACAGCAGATTCAAGACAACTGCAAGTAACCGACGCTTCTATTAACCTGTTGGAAGGCTAAGCCCAGCTGCATGTTCATGATTAAATGAACTCGCATGACCTTTGATATTATGGGCAGTCCCAAGTTTCTTTTGTAATGTTGTCTCTTCGATCAATTTGCAATTCTGCATAATCAATCAGTTTCTATGCTGTTAGAAATTCTGCATAATCTTTACAGAACAGGCCCCTTCTGTGTGAGAGAACATTTCCTAAATTTGTTCTGTAGTTCATTTGCGTCTTGACAGATTATTTTATCACATTTGATTTATAAGCTTATTTTGAAAAATCATTTTACCACATTCTATCTATAATAAAAACCATGTATTAAGACTTAATAAAATAATTTATCCAACTAATTATTCCAAGTGAACATTAAAAACATCGGCACATGCATCAGGCCATTTCGAAATAGAACAAATTCTACTCTAAATCGTTTAGTATTACAAAAGAGCGAAAAATTTAAGAGAGCGAATTCTAAGGTGGTGCCCTGCACCCAAGAATGAATTTAACTATTCATTAACTGTCATTTATATAAATGTAAGTAAGAACGAATAATGGAAATAAAGTTAAACAAAAGTGCAATCCTTGATTTTGAATCCTGAGAACAAAGTACACAAGGATGATATCAGTAGATAAACATGAAGAGCAACTGTGGTGACCAACACATCTAAGACAGTAAAATGGACTGCCCTGATTGTCGTAAGCGTTGAGAAGGACGATAAACAATTAAAAAGGACAAGTGGCAAATACAGAGATAGCTTACAAATATGAATATATATGTATATTTTTTCATAGGAACAATGTAGCATTGGACAGCTTAACTACGCTGATTAGATAAATAGAAACCATGTAGCCAAAACTGCAAAAAGAAGTACCTCAAGACAAGATGACCAGCCCAAGATATATTGCTCCACAAAGAAATATGAAAGATATCATTCCCCTACAACATCGTTATATCGATAAGTACAACAGTGCCTTAAATTTAACTGAGAAAAACAAAGAGCTTTGGACTACTATGAGGTCGAAAAAATGAATTTAGTTGGGTACACTTCAATTATTTTCCAGACATTTATACAAGAACAAAATTAACTTCATCAGTTATAAGATAAACCTGGTCTCGGCTCTCACTTTGCAATGATCAATTTTAAATAATATCTTGGGATACTTTTATGGTGAAAGTCCATTTTAAAAGTAATTTGGTCATCGCAATAATGATTTAATGATAGAACCTGCAAGGGTGCCAACACTAAAAAACAATTGATTCTTCGGGCAAATGAAATTTACGGACTCAGTCTAACATGAAATGTTCATCAATTTCCAGAAAATGAGTAATAAAAGATCACAATCTTCAGAAAAACCTTATGGAGATGTGGTAAGGTTGCTAATCATTGTTTCCCATCAACATAATTCAAAATAATCTAACAATCAAATGTCCAAACTTCTTTCGCATACACATACCAAATGACTCCCCACGCGACTCCATTACAAGGGCAGGGGCAAACTTCTGCAAACTTCTCAGCATCACTCGAGTGAACTCTTCGAGATATCAGATCATCATATATATCTGTGTTGTAAAATATAATCATACTGAGCTATTTATATGACAGTATTTGCTTATAAGGACAGTGGAGTCCATACCGTAGACAGAAAACAGACTGTTCATAACACCTGCCATTCAGAAAACATTGCATAAGCAACATATTTTATACATACATATATAATTCTAGTGAAATGAAGTTAGTAAAGAAGTAAAGTATAACAAGGATAAGCCTATACCAATGAAGAGAATAATGTAGCGCAGGATGCGGACTTTAGTTATTTCTTGTAGAAGCCATATAATACCAATAAAAATGATAAATCCTGAAAAGCACATTACGAAAGGAATAAATACATTGACTTGTTGGAAGTTATTGCATGCAACACTCAAGACTGATTAATTAACTTACCTATACAGAGCCCTCGCAGTGTCCACTGTTCAACATCAAAGAAATCATTAAGGCATACTAAACAGAAAAGCGCATCATGCACATTCCAGTCCGTTTCCAAGTCAAATTTTGTTGCAACACTAAATTATGGGGACTAATTTCCAAGATTCTTACATTTTCGGCAATGAAGAGCACAATAAGAAGGGAGAGCATGAGACAGCCAGCAGCAATCTTCGCAGTGAGGAGATTTGTTGATGCAAGTATGAGAGCCATGCCCCAAAATGATGAACCAAGATCTATAGTAGGAAGCAATTAAAAAAATGATGTACCGACAATTTCTTATAGATCACAAAATTAGACACTCAAAAGGATGAAGAAGAGGCTTGCAAATTAAGATTAGTTATTTCTGAAAGACAGATGTGATCTCAAGGAAAAGGGGCATTACATCCAGCAGGCAAGATCAACCAATACACACCACCACGGGTTTGAGTCATGCCACCTTCATCAGCATGAACTTGGATGCCCTCCACCTACATGTAATAGAAAATCAGAAACCTTAGTTTAATATAAATAAGAAAATGCATTTACCAGCTTGAAGAAAAACGTAGAAATAGAATAACAAAAGGCATTTACCAGCTTTAAGAAACATATAATAATGGAATAACAACTATTGAAAAAAGGCACTAAAAAATAAAAGGAAAAGGCTTTTTACCTCACCACATGTAAGCTTACAAGCAATTGCGTGGCTTGCTTCATGAATAAACACAGTGATGAGCTTAAAAGGGGTAAGTAAGAATGTCCTCCACAACTGCCATGATCAGAACAAAGTTAAATAAGATACCAAGTTTTCTGTTTCCTTTTTTAAAGGACCAAAAAATGGGTCACTTAAAAATGTAAGGATGACACAAACCTTAAATTCTTTTCCACAATAGATACATTCTACTGAACATGGTATGGGACAATATAAGACAATCGTATGCTAGGCCCGGCATTTACAAAAGCAGTAAATTTTTCGAGAACATTTGTTCAAGAAAGTCATTGACAACCCCAAACCTATGCTGACTTTGATAATAGTTTAAGTATGCTTTGATTTCTTCATAGACCAATCTAAGATAAGCTTTAATTGAACCAAAGTAAATTAAGAGTGGAATATGACCCCTAAGATGTTTTCTAGCTTTTAAATTAAAGTAACAAATTTACATTGATTCATTTAAGCTCTTGTCTTGTATGCACTTGAAGTCATCAAAGCAATTTATATCGTCAATAAGAATGACAGAGTACACCAATACTTTGATGATTTCAATTCAAAAGGTGGGCAGTTTCCTCTGCCCAGCATCAATTATATTTCCCTTTCATCTAAGTACCATTTAACTGCTAGTGGACGCTACAAGTTAAATAAAAGAACCCATTAAAAAAGACGAAGAAAAGTTGCACTAACTGCAAAAGCTGCAAGCAGATTTGCAAGAATAGAATCTATGCATTCGCATAAAGCTCTCTAATCTGAATCTACGGGAAAAAGTAACAAGAACATTTGCAAAATAAAGGACCAGACATGAATCTTACAGCAAGAATAACAACAGTGAAGACACCAATGGTGGCAAGAAATACTACTTGTTCATGCTGACAACAGTTCTTCAGTTCCCAATTCGGATTCATGCTTCTTTCTCCCCCTTCCTCCCACACTCCCTCCCCTGCCTCTCAGAAAAATGAATAAATAAATAAGAAGCTCTAATGAAGCAGCTGAAAACTCAAAAACTTTGGATGAAAATTTGAGGTTGAAAATCAAGAGCCCCAACGGAGGAGACAGCGTAAAGGAGACGAATAGAAAAAATCCCTTGATTTAGAGAGAAATAATAATGTAGGAAAAAATCGGGGTTACGGGGACGCGGGGTTGGCGTCCCTGTTCTAACTGGCACGAAAGGGTGAGGGAGCTGTGTCGCAGATTCAGATCAGAACTGACATTTGTCGTCCACTGTTGACTTGCTGGTCTACGTCTTTCGATCTCGAGAAGAAGACAAAAACCAATTAACAGATTAACAATAACGATAATAAAAATAAGAATAACAACATTAATCCATTTATCTATCGATCCTCAAAAAAAAAAAAAAAAAAAAAACTACGCTATGATCATTTAAGTGTATTGACAACTATATCCTTTTATTTTCTTTAATAAATATTATATGAAAGAAGTCCAAAAATAAATCCATTTCCTTCCTTCATTTTAGTAATTGTTTATGTTACATATCTAATTAAAACGTTCTCTTAAAAACCCAATCTACAGTTAAATATTCTCAGTTTATGCAGGTAACGTGGTGAACAATCAAATAGATCGTATCATTGTCAGAATAGAAGCAGGCACACACATATACAGTATCTCTTATTTTTTTATAAAAAGAAAATCAGGTATCGACTTTATATAATTAGTCTAACTTTTTTGACACACTCGGTAAATTAAAACCAGCACTGTCGGTTTCCCTTGTCTGATACAGGGCTTCTTGTTTACTCTTCTCTAATCTCCATTAAAATTGTCTGATACAGGGCTTCTTGTTTACTCTTCTCTAATCTCCATTAAATGTCTTAATGTTAATAGCCCTACCCTTGATTCTTTCTAAGCCCATTTGTAAACTCACTAATTTGGGTGTTTTAAGGTTGAGTTGAGTTTTACATTGGATTTATTTTTGGCGAAGAAAACGAAAACAATAAAGGCTACGATACATCGTTTTTCAGAATTAATTTGTAAAAAATGTTGAGAAAAAATAAGTTTATAAAAATAAAAATAATAATAATATGATATATATGTTTGTACCGGCAGTTTTTTTTAGGGAAAAAGAAAAAAATTACTAATGATGTTATGTGCTTAAAAAATTACTAATGATGTTATGTGCTTTAAAAAATTTATGAAATGTTTAGGGTAGGTAGAAGAAATAAAAATTTGAAAAATTATAGATGTTAGTTTTTAATGTAGATTAAAAAAATGAATAAGAGATAAATTTTGGAGACTCTTTTTAGAATATACCATACATGACTACATTTACATAAAATTTCTCGGAAACAAGTTTTTATGAAATGGGTAAGCTGTCAATTATGGCCAAAATGTTTTTTTTTTTCCAAAAAAATGAAAACTATATCCTAACGCTATCAGCATGGAAGTATTGAAAAAGCTTATCGCACAATTTCTTGGTAAATACCCACCTTCAAGTATGTTAAGTCTTGAATTTAGAATTTAATTATACTTCTTTTTCACAAAAATAAAAAATGATTCGTGAACAACATAAAGGGTGCAGAGTATCCTTTAGATGGATGGATTGTATTATTTTCTTTATAAGTTCGAATAAAATACATTCACTTAATTTAAATCTGATTTTTGGAAAGTGTGACAAAAAATAATTGAGTGTGTCAAAAAGATGTACCACCAAACAAATCTCCAAAACCTCATTTAAATGACAGGTCTTCTCCATTTAGGTTTTTATTCATTTTGTCATGAAAAATTACAATTTGGATTGGATTATTTGAATTCAGGGAAACGATTTGAAACAAGACATTTCAAATAATTTTAAAATAAAAGAATTTTAAAGCAATCACAATTATTTAAAATATAATTTAAAGTAAAAATTTAAGGATTTGAAATGCATTGCTATCTAAACAAGCATATAAATTCATTATTAAAGATTTGAAATTCACTTCTTTAAATTCTCCAATCTAAATGTCCTTGAGCTATTTTCCTTTTTTCAAAAAATTGAAAAAATTGGAAGGGGGAGGATTTCTTATCTACAGGAATTAAAGAATTACTAAATTTGTTCGAATAAAACGGGAATGGATTAGGGTATTGAATTTGTAATGTGTTTGAAAACTATTACTGTATTTATTTTTATTTTTAAACAAAAAAGATCAAGAAAACGCGAGGTGTATCAATTAACAATTATTTAAATTTATTAGTCGACAATTAAATTAATATAATATATATTCATTTATACAAGTGAAATATAATGCATATATACAGAATGCAAATGTCAACTATGTACTCCTAAAATGTCGTGCTCCTGACGTTGAAAGTGCATCATATGCCGCATTAGCGAGGCTAAGACCACATGAACAAGTACTTTCGTGACAAGAAGACGTGTTAAAAAGTTTATATTTAGATTGGGACACTATTAAAGTGGAGTGTGATCCGTGATGCTCCTTAAGTGTTTGGTCACATGGCCAAGTGGGACTTCTTATTTTAGTAGAAAAAGGTAAACTAACAGAACAAAATGTCCTCCATACTCATGAACCCTTTAGCCAATGGTGTTTTGGTGGAGTGGAAGTGTTGCATGTGACGGAAATGACCCTTTAATTACCTTGGACGCGACCAATTGATTTTTAAGTCAATGACGTCCGACTCAATTTCTACATCAACCAACAAGCATGTAATTCTAACCTATTAAATTTGTGTTCATTTTGAATCATATAAAAAATTGCAGTTCATGGATTACAATCAGTTCAAATCACTTAATAACATATCATGTCAATACACAAGTATTTTAAACTAGTCATCAATTTAAATTCAAGCTTTTTATTTGTGGAGTTGAATGTTTTCGACCTACTTTTATCGAAATTCGTGAAAGCTCAATTTGAAATTATTTAACTTTGTATTAAATTTGCATCATATTTTCAACTGAAATTGGAGACTGCCTTCCTTAATTAACCATGGGAACTAATCTAAGAAGAAAAAATTGCTAATTCTGGGCCAGCACAAAGGAAATTCAAGAATAATGGGTTTAGGGGCCCCCTTTAGTCAGCATGGGTGGTGGATCTATCTTGTGTTCTCTAGATGGGTCAGGCAATGAAGCGCCACTGCCGTAACCCATTTCTAAAATTTGATTATCTTTGATTTAAGCTATATTTTTTATTCATCTTTCTTTGATAATAGATGTTGATTTGATTCTATTATTGACATGATTTTGACAGAACTCCATTTTTATTCTTTATGTTTTAATTATAAGTGGACAATGTCAGAGCAGCACAAGTCAACATCAGTACCAAGTACCAATTAGAGAGCAAAGTTCCATTTACCTTAAACAAAAAGGCTTTTTACATCAGATGTGTGGCTAATTTGTTCGATTTGAGCACTTGAATTCATTCAGTTGTATTTTGAGATATATATATATATATATATATATAGTTAATTGGAGAAAATGATGTAATATACTAGAAATTTATCATATTATATAATAGAAAAGTAAAAGGAATATTTTCTAATAAAATATCACCTCATTAATAAGGATGGGCGGTATTTATATTTTAGTTTTGAAAACTTCGGACAGAGCAGAGCACAGCAATTGTTAGTTTGTAAATTAGTTCATTTCATTATGGAATTGAGCTGCTTCTGCCAGATATGTTCCAAACGTTGCCATAGAATTATTTGAGTTTGTTCGAAGCACATGTATGTCCTTATTATGTCCCATCTCTGCACTAAGCTAAAGACATACCTTCCTTTTCACTTTGCCCCACCCCCAACCCTAACCTTAATTCTCAAATGAATCGATCACATTGAATATAGCTCGTTTAAAACCCATATAATATTTCAAGAGGTGAATATATTGATCTTGCTTTATTGACAATAATATGCAATAAAAATTATTCTCGTAATAAATTGAGTGCCACTTGAACTCCTATTAGGCTACTTGCTAACCTTTTCCTTATTTATTTTTTAAATATTGACTCCAAAAGAAGTTTCACAAATGATTCCCATTTCATCTCCCCCCACGTTGCCCACGATTTACCTTTCTGAAAGGGTGGCGGGACTTATAATAATATCTATTTATTTGTCTTGAATTCCAAGCTCCACTTTGAATTCTTGACCAACGCTCTTTGTTACTTGGATGTTGGGACAGTAATCCAAGATTATTCAAGCTTTCAGTCCATGCAATGGGTCCGCAGGTTCTTGTTTGACGGTTGCCCTTTCAATTTTCAGTCTTTATAAGCTATCGTTGGACAATGTCAATCAATGTGTCAGGTTTTTGAATATTTGTGGACTTTAATGCCTGGTTGAGTTGATTCTTTGAAGAAGCCCGAAATCCGTCCTTCAGTATCCTGTCAGGAAATTAACTTCGGGCAATGGCATTGATCGAAGTTTTCCCCGAGAGCCCCGGCGTGGGGACCAGCCCGCGGATCTCTTTCTCGCACGATCTTGCCCAGAAGGACGTCGTCCCCGTCGAGCGCTACATTCGATCAACTTCCTCGTCCAGCATCGACTTCGACTTCTGCATCTTCCGCGAAAGCTTCGATCAGGAATCGTCCTCCGCCGACGAGCTTTTCTTCGACGGAAAGATCCTCCCAATTGAGATCAAGAAAAGGTTACCTCCGCCGGGACGAGCCGCGGGGGCCCCACCACCCCCACTTCCTCCTCGGCCGCCGCCACCACCTGAAATTCAAGAATCCGTCGACACGAAAACTCCGATTTCCGAAGGAGAAGAGAAGCAGAATTACAAGTCGTCGTTCTGGCCTTTTAAACGCAGCAGCAGCTTAAACTGCGGCAACGGCTACGCGAGGACGCTCTGCCCATTGCCGCTGCTATCGCGAAGCAATTCGACTGGCTCGACTTCTAGCTTCAAGCGCTCGTCTCTGTCAGGTAATCACAAGCGGAATTTCGCCAAATACTCCTCCCAGAACAGCTCTTCGAAGCAGTCTTCCTCCAGCAGCCACCAGAAGCCGCCGCTGAAGAGAAATAGCCAGGCCGCTAATTACAGCAGTGGGGTAAAAGTCAATCCAGTTCTGAACGTTCCTCCAGCAAATCTGTTTGGTTTGGGCGCTTTCTTTGCCAGAGGGAAGCTGGACAAGAGCAAGAAGAAATGATTATTTAATTCACTTCAATTACTGTAATTTCCAGGGTTTCTTCTTTGATTTAACAAAATTGGTTTAGGCCTCAAATTAAAGATGGTAATTGCGAGAAGTCAGAAGACAAAGCAATAAAATGTGGAATGGGGTCGACTGGGATGCCATGATTGAATCTATCCCCACAGGTTTGACGATTATTGACGAAGAGGTTGGCGAACTACAGGTAAAATTTGCTTGCAGTGCTGTCCTCTCCTGCTTTAATTCTTCTCTCCTTTTACATGTTCTTGTCATCTTGTCTATGTATATTCCCATCTTTTTGTTTTTTTTTCTTCTCATTTTTTATTTTGATTCTATCAGAGATACATTGATGAGGAACTGGTCTTGTTATGTTGTACGTGTGACGGTTGAAGATGCCATTCTTGAACCAAATTTATGTGATCAAACTTTTGTCAATTGTCGATTCAATATCTCTCATGGTATAGGAGAATTTCTGAATTTCTTGCTTGCCATATGGTTGATTGTTCAAACCGAGAGAAGATTAGTATCATTTAACGTTTTGAATTTTGAACAAATTCAAGTTCGTTGAAATTTTCAAGTTTCATTCGAAAAGGACTCATCTCGAGTCGGCTTTGGAGACGTAGCGTGTTGCATGTGTCATGACAAACAATTTTGGCAGCGCATTTAATACAAATGACTAGTCACCTGCTTGGCATGCGTCATCTTTAAGTTATAACATGACACATATCCCATAATTCCTCACCCGATACAATATCTGGAAAAATTCTACTTGTTTCAATTTGCAAAATAGATGTGTTGCCCACAAATTATGGCTGAGGGAGCACGCCATGTCCTTTACTCTTAATTAAATAGATGCGTTACCCTCTCTCATGAATACCATCGACCAACTCGTGCTAGATGGATGTAACATATTGTGGGGTGACTGCCACGTTGTCCCTCTCAAATTGTAGCCACAGGGTCACATCATTCAGCGTTCAAATTATGCACTTGGCCCCTCTATTGGTAGGAAAAACAATTTATTACGATGATTTTGAGACCACAAGTGTTGTGTTACGAATGATTTTAGTTTGTAATAACGTTGCGCATTCTTACAGAAACCTACTTGTGCGGGAGAAAATTCAAATATCTGTATTGTCTATAAAGGGTGATATTTTCAGTTCATGCATCATTACAGAAGTAAAAACAATGTGAGAAATTACCACATACTACTATATATTAAAAATCTTTTTTTATCAATGTAAAAATATCACTTCAGATTGTGGTGCTCGGGTCATGTATTCTTGAGATATGTTAGTTTCATTTCGTAGAGAAATTTTGAAAATTTTTCCTCAAGTGAAATTGATGCGCATAAAATTGAATGTAATATATGGTTTATAGGAAAATTCAATTTTACTTTCTACAGAAGGTGGAGCTGTTTCATTATGTAGGACTAATCATAAACACCTCAACAGTCATCATAAACATTATAAATGGACTCCAAATTTTGGTCCTTTCCGCTTATAAAAAATCATGCTCTCGATCATGATTACAATCATATATATATATATGGATCTGCTTGCAAATGACTTCACGGTTTTTATCTTAAAGCGCCTATAATTATAAATCTTTTTGTCAAGTTGAGATTGCAGGTTATGTAAACTTATCTGTTTATTAGGAATTTAACCAGCTACTATTTTACTTGATAAATTTCGTGGAAAAACCATCAAAAAATAAATTAAATTACAATAATAATAATTATTAGATTAATAAATACAATAAGAAATCTAACTTTAATCTTTTTAAGTCACCGAAGGATAAAAACAAATAATAAATGCATCAACCTTGTACAGAATACGAAAGGGTAAAACCAGTATAAATTTAAATTACCGGGAATATGAATTTCAAATGCCAAAGAAATTTGAGTTATTCAAAGCAGCAACACGCACATTCATTCTAAAGTTACCTTGTCCACGTGTTCATATTTTTTGCTTCCAAGTACCAACATGATTGCTGCAATCAATTATTCATGTTATTGTTTTTCCCACAAAGCTATTGAGGCATTTTAATTCTTTAAGAGTAGAATAGGGAGAGAAGCTTTAAAAGAACATGGCTGCAGGCGCCAGGCATGTTATTGATAGTCTGGAAAGATGGTTGTAGAGGAGTCAATGTGGTTGGTTGGCCATTATATTTCCTACAAGTTGCTGCTAGAAAAGTCATTCGTTTACCTGTTAGGGAAGCCACGTCCAGTATATTTATGGCATCTTAATCACATTATCAAAGTATAATGATTATAAGTCACTCTTTTAACATTTGCCAGCCATTTTGATTATATTTTTCATCTTCAAAGAGTGGGGCAAAAGGATTTGGGCAATGGTTTTGATTGTGTGTTGATTTGACCGTTAATAGGTGTAATAATTGTAAAATTATTAGTTAGTTATAAAAATAAAGAGATGGAGAAATTTGAATTTGAATTTAAATAAAATTTGTATAGTAAAATATTTGATATGTAGGATTATTAAGTGGGATGAATAGTATTTAAAATAGAAGCAAACACAGCCTACGAATTGACTATTTTAACCTTTAGCTTTAATTAATTAACTTAGAATTTATATAATTAATAATTTAAAAAGATTAAAATAAAAAAATAATTCGTAAAAATATTTATTAAATTATTTTAAATAAATAAGTCGATTCGCAAATCGTAAGATTGAGCCATTTTTTTGGGGTTCATCGAGTTCAATTTTGATTTGCAAAAACTTAATCCAAATTCATTAATTTCGTGCAAATTTTGAATCATATTTTCAAATCATGTCATATTGTCACCCCTACTTTACTATGGGTACAAGTATTTACCACAGCGGTTTTACTTACAACCAAATAATTGAAGCCATGCCAGTAATTTGTAACAGTGGGCTTTCTAATTAAGCTTGAATTGGGAAGACTTGCTGGCGTTATTGGGTTGAATTTTGGTCGTTCTCTTGGAGATGGGTATAAAGTGAGGAAAGGCAATCAACTGGGATTGTCTATATGGACTTAGTGATTTGTAAGAATACCACATCAAGTTTGTACCAAAATTGCCCCTCTAAGTGAACATTAGCAATATGTGACAATTTGTGTTCTAGGTCAAAGAAATGTAAGAACAACTATAGAACGTCAATGAAGGGGTTAGGGAAATACAAATCCTCTAAGGCACAAAAAACTCATGGGACATATGAAGTCGTCGGCCATGTTAAGAAACATCGTAATCATTACTTTATTATTTTTTATTTTTTAAATCCACACACCCAAGAATCATTAAGCTTAAATTCTTGACCTCTCATTCGGGGAGTTAGAACTAGAGTCATTGCTCTCCACATTCACCCCACATATTCCATTATTTAGGACAAAAGAGACGCAATGCCTTCACCTCGTGATGAGGAAAAAAAAGTGTACAAGCAAACAGCATAGGAAATTGGCGCAAATGTGCCCAATACTTCAAACGTGACATGTGTTATATTTATGTCATATGTCAAGAATATATTAATCTTTTAAGTAATGCGACGTATGTTAAAATTTAATGCATTAGGTGCATTTGTTAAAATGTATAATCTTCTGAACTCTAAATGTTTGTTCATATGTATATTTTTCTTTGGCAACTTGGTCTCTTCTTCATTTTCCTTCTTTTAGAAAACATATAGTCTTTTTATTTTGTAGGTCAATTGGATGAACACATTAAACATAAAAGATACGGAACGCAGCCAGATTCAAACTCAAATTGATTTTAATTTAATGTATACTTTGACAAGACGACCTTGGTTTATGTTGCAATGTACTAAATAATTTGCCCAATCATTTTCTTCCATATAAAATATGCACAAAAGATTTTTCAACAAATCTAAAATAAAAGTCCAACAATTTTTCTTTTTATTAATAATAATCAAGTAAAGGATTCCCACTTCATTGCCAAGGATTTGAAGACTATGCATCTTGTTTAAATACATTGGCTTTTTCCATCTTTTCATATTCACATTTATTAAACTAACTACTAAATATAATAATTTAACAAAATTTTCGTTCAAATTCAAATTCAAAATTTCACTCTCTTACAAATACGACTAACTAATCATTTTTTAATCATTACACTTATTTAGAATCAAATTAATACATATTAATATAACATATTTCAATTTTTATATATTTATACCTTAAAAATTAATCATTATACTTATATATTATTATTCTATCTAATTATTATTATATATTTTATACATATATTTAAATAAATTAAAATTTTCAAAATCTTATCAAAATCTCACGACCAAACATACACTCATCCAGCCTTGGCAAGAACCGTCTTCCATACATATCCCTTGAGTACTTTAGATGTTAAATGTTTTATATTTTTTGAAACAAACAATTATTTTTTATCACATAATCAAATTTTGATACGTATCTCATGGGCCATTTCCGAGGTTGCCTCTACAATTTGACGCCCCCTTAGCCTGCTTCCGGTTTACGCTTGTCTTCGTCGTTAGACCGTTGGGAACTCCATTTTTAAAACGAAACCAGACGCAGCAGCTGAGAAACAAATTTCAAAATTACATCAATTGTGAAGCATAGGAAAATGGCAGAGAGCAACAGTTCTGTACTGATTAAAAGCCAACTCCTCAATGCTCTTCATGCTGCTCTGGATCCTAAATCACTGCTTCTGTCCCGATTCTCTGATTCCAGTAAACCTCATTTCCAGCAACGCACAGCGATTGAGAGTTTCGTCATGGTGAGAGGGCCCAGATACAAAGAATACTCTGACCTCAGAGACAAAAGGCTAAGGAAGACGAGTCTGGCGGAGCCACGGACCCCAGTAAAAGAACGAGGAGAAAAGCTTGAGGACCGACCAGCTCAGACCCCACCTAGGAAGCAGGTGAAATTCAATTCAGATTTCACTGCTCCGCCAAAGAGGCCAAAGGGGTCGTCTCCTTCTCCTGTTTTGACTCACTCCACTCCAGATTTCGTTTCCGCACAGCAGAAGGAGAACAGGAAGCCGGTGGCGGAGGGGTTGACGACGCCTCCTCCTGCGCAGTCGAAGAATGTGAGGATATATGAGAATGTGGGAGGAGCGACCGAGTCGGCAAGCACGGCGGAGAAGAGGAGTGGTGGATTGATGGCGACGAAGAGGCACGCGCGCCCTAATGAATTGAAGTGGTTTGCTGCTGCTGCTGGTGGTCGTGGTGGGAGCACAATCAGTGGACGTATAAGGGAGAAAGGATCGGGAGAGGAATGGTGAGGCCTGCTTTGGGGTGCTGACGGTTCAGAGCTTGGCCATGATAGATGAAGATCAATTTGATTGTTACTGTTTTGTTTAGGATTTCTTTTCTTTTTATTTTGTTCAATCAAATGGATTACATGTAATGGCCATAATAAATATGCATTAGTAATAATTTTTATTAATCGTTATATTCATGGTCATTAATTTAAATTAAACACCATAGAATTCATAAATTAGTTAGCACAACATTGATTATTTATTATTTAAAGCAGCGTAACAAAATATTTTGTGTTATATGATTTACACTTGTGTTGTTATGTGTGCATATTAATCATCTTAATTATATATAATTTTTTAAAAATGGAGTTAATTTAAAAAAATCTATAAAAATACCAAAAATATCTTTATAGATTATTCAATAGTATAAATAAGGATAATAAAGAAAATTTACATTGTGACAATCAAAATTTTCTCAAAAGGTCAAATACTTTATATAAAGAGTATCAATTATTTTAATAAATTGGCATTTATGCAAATAAAAATAAACAGATATTGAGCTTTTTGAGAAACAATAATGCTTAAATAACCTGCTATTAAATGTCAGAAGAAATGTAACAATATATTGTATGATAATTTATTATTATTGTTATTATTATTATTTTGTGATGATAGAATAGTGTCATGATATATAAACAGAAAGTTACTCGCAAAGAAAGTAATAAGAATTTCGTACTAAATAATAAAATAATGAACATCACGGAAAAACTTGAAATAATAAAAAACATGCAGAGAGAGAGAGAGAGAGGAGTCAAATTGATGAGTGAAGTAGGATAACCAATTGACCATTAAGAGTCGAGAAATGGACGAAAGGACTTCTCAGATTAAGCAAGGCGACACAGGTTAACGTGGAAGCAGTCCGTGGCCAGCATTGTTTCTAGCTCATTTATATCGATTCTTGATGGTTAACTTGTACTATTAGTTCATTTTGGTTTAAACTCAACTAATTCACTTGACTTCCACTTGCATTGATTGATAGGTAACTAACATTAGATATGAGAGAATAAATAGAACACAAACCGTGAGGAAGTAGAACCAAGAAACCTTCTGTTTTGTTCCTCTTCATTCAATTGAATTCATCAATTCATGTCCTTTCATTTCTGTTTCAAGCTTTGCAAGTTTCTAGCAACGGCTTAATTTGGTTGTTTAGCATGTTACCAACAAAACAATTAATTCAGATTTCTTTTCACCCTCTCCTTTGAGTTATTGATTTTAATCTGTATTCATGGAGTTATCCTCTGGATCAATCAATCCCCCAATCATACAAACACTAGTATGTCGGTGGAAGATCTAAACTCACTCTTTTATATTCATCTCTCATATGGTCAAAATTCAAGTATTGTACATTTAAACTTAAGGAGTTCGATTTACGTAATATAGAGCAGATCTTTTAGACCAGTACTTTCAACAAAGAACAAGTTTGGATTCATTGATGGAAGAATTCAAGATTCTGATGATCCCTTGCATCATGTTTGGACAAGGTGCAATGATCTCATTGTCGCTTGATTACTGAAATCCATTATCCCTACTCTAGTAGCCACCGTCTTCCACATGAAGTATGCCCATCATATTTCGGATGTTCTATCCAAAAGATTTTCTCAACTTAATGTTACAAGAGTGTGCAACATAATCAATAATATGTATAACACTTGTCAAGGCTCTAAAACTGTTAATTCATATTATACTGAGTTAATAATACTTTGGGAAGAGTTGAGGCCATACAAGCCACCCATTCCGCGCTAATGTGGAAGATGCAATTCCGCATGTTTCCAAACTTATGTTGAAACTCAAGAAAGAGACAAAATATATAAGTTACTTAGTGGATTAAATGACTTATACACAACTAACGTACCTTAATTGCTCAAGCAGAAGCCATATCTATCTTTAGATGAAGTGTACAATGCTATAAAGTGGAAGAGGCACAAAGAAATGGAGTAGGATCGAGTTTAGTGAATGATTCTTCAGCTTTGACATCAATTTCCGAAAAGAAAAATAAGAAATAAGAAATAACTTGTACAAACTCTGAAAAAAAAAGAATACACTAAGAAAAGTGTTATGAACTCGTTGATTTTCCAATTAATTTTAAGTTTTCAAGAAACAAAGAGGATTAGGTTTAAGAAACAATAAATTAACTAATAGCAGTGGATGCAGTGAATTGTGACGATAGTTAAAATGAGAAAGGCATATTAATGTTATCAAAGGGACAAACCAGAGGCTTGACAAACCTACTCAACTCACAGGGCATATTATTACGCTTGTTGATTGCTCAATACCTACGTTATGGGTAGGATTCAAAACCAAAATCAGTTAACTTCAGAAATTAGATTCTCATTTTTGCAATTGGGTGGGATCTTTTCGGTTTCAACATCTTTTAATAATTTTAGTAAGTTGTTTTTCATCTATGTCATTTGAACAGATTGAGATCACAGGTTATGTTTGGAAGAGAGATTTGGTAGAGATGATATTTGGTGAAAGTGGTATTGGGATAAAATGTATATTGGGAAGGAAAAAATTTTCAATTTATTTGAATTGTGTATTAATTTTATTAAACATACGATAATGGGATAGTATATAATGATAATGATAAATTTTTACTATAATATATACAAACATACATAAAAGTGAGTATAGGTATGCACACATATGTTTATAAATATTATCGGTGAATAAATATAATAATTAAAAAGTAATTAATTAATTATACATATAAAATTTTTAAATTTGAATTTAAACAAAAAAATTTATTGAATTTATGTTGGATTATCCAATGCAGTGTGGGAAATTAAGAGTAGAATAACAAAAAAGACGTAAAGGTTATGTTTTGGAACCCAATTTTAACTCTAAAACAACATTTCAAATTTCACTCTACTTACACAATTCAATAACATTTTCATTTAAATGTAAATTCAAAATTTATTTTTTTCATGTATATAACTAACTAATTATTTTTCAATCATTATACCTGTTTACAATAAAATTAATACTTATTATTTATATTCCATAACATTATCATTATTTTTATAAATTATCACATCATCTATTATTATTATACATTATATATATATATTTAAATAAATTATATTATTCATCTTATTAAAATATACATTTTAAACATATTTATTACCTAATATTAAGCTCTATCAAATATCATGTTAAACAAAAACCCGTCACCCAAAAATTGCGAAAACTGTAGAATAGGAAACGGATTTTTTAGTGGTTTGAACAAACACGACTCTGCCACTGTCGGAATCGGAACTCCCAACTCGAACATCGCATAAAAAGCATTTCGATTTTGTAATATTAGGAAACAGAAATCGGTACAAGAAGAAGAATTGGTTTGTCGCAATATATAAGCTGACACAGTTGTATTGTTTTGTTGTTATCACTCATTGTTCGGACTCCCCAAAGGTCCCTCTGCCAACCCACAAATTAAACCTCACCCGCCAAATTTTTCTCGCATAAACGAAGTCAGCTGCAGCGGCAACACAGCCTCAATCATCTACAGAATTATACATTCCTTGCACTGCCATCACCCTGGTAGCTTATTTTTTTAATTTTTTTCCTGATTTCTTGTACCCCTTATTGCCTTAATCTAATAATGGCGATGTTGTGTTCTTCACAATTAAATCAGTGGCGTTACGAGTATATAACTCATCTGCAGAGGTTTTACCGTATTTGTTCCGTCAGCGCCACCACCGTGCCTTGTTATGCTCCAATTTTTAATTAATTACTTTTTTGTTGACTTTTCGTGATCCTAATTTAAGCGTTGACGGTCAGATTAGCGGAAAAATGGAAGCTATCATATATGCAGTCAAACCACAATTGGGCTTTGGTCTACAGGGTCGTAGGATTTTGCCCAGCGCAAGTGATTTGAGGAAACGAAGTTTAGTATTTGCAAGCAGCGATCTTCGCATGACAAAGACGAACAGTTGCTTGGGTCTTAGCCTTGGTTCCACTTCAATGGGCGCAAGGGTTAGTGTTAGAAGTTTGTTTGGATCGTCGGCCAAGGCCAGATCAGTCAGAGCTCAACTTTCTGGTTCGTATTTTTGAGACTGAATCTTTAATTTTTCCTTTCCGCTTAAAGCCTTTCTTTTTGTCGCCTATTTGTTTCAGAGATGTCTACTCAGCTGTGGAAATTGCTATTCTAGTCTCTAATCGCTGTATATTTTGTAGAATTTCTAATAAATGCATTTACAATATTTTTTAATATATAAGTTTCAATTGGCATAGTGAAAACCACTGATTGTGATGAAAACCATTGTAGGTTGTTTCTTAGTGATCAATTGTTTCGCTATTTTCAAGGCATTATTGGATTTCGTTTTCAGATGTGTGTGTGCGTTTTTAATATGCATGCTTTTCTATATATTTGGCTGCATATTGGAAAGGTGAAATTATTGTTCTGATGCTAAACTACCGTCAAAATACCCTCTCTCCTAATTTTTGGTAGAAGTTTCTCACTTGTGTTACTATATTGTTATTCAAAGTAATACAGTCTAGCAATTTAAGCTGAATATTTTCTATTTTCTATCTTAAATGACATTCAGCATCTATCGTTTTGAGTGACAGAAGGAGATGTGGAGGATGTTTCGCCTACCAAAATCCAAGTGAAATCATCTGCATCAGTATTGCCATATGTTGGTGTTGCTTGTTTAGGCGCTATTCTATTTGGGTATCATCTAGGGTATGTTCTTTAGATATCTAATTTTTTATGTACTTGTTTTTTTGGTTAGCCTTGGCTTTTTGACTATGGACCAAATACATCTCTGTGCTTAGCTTATGTTTATGACATGATTGTGTTTGACTTGCTTCTAAGTTAGACATTGTGAAGCTTATTCATATATGGTTTTTTGTCATACTTCTATGGTTCAGGGTGGTTAATGGAGCCCTAGAGTACCTCGCTAAGGACCTTGGGATTGCAGAGAACACTGTGTTGCAAGGCAAGTTGTGGTTGGAGTGTCTCACTTCTTGGGAACCATTTTTACTTTAGAAGGAGAATGGATAGGCAATCAGATGCAAAAAGAATTTCTTTCCAATAATGGCATTAGAAAAGTAAAAAAGGGAAAGAAAACCATGCATTATTATATACTCTAGCCTTTCATTCCACATTTCACAGAACCTCACATACTTGGAGGAAACTAGAGATAATAGAACACTTTATTGATCACAAGTGAATAAATTTTCCATATGCCCCTAGTTCGAGATTTTTAACCTATAGACAATTGTATCTCATAAAATCAATCAGTGGTCAAAATAGTGAGCTGGATTCTTTAATCTTTCATTCTCTCACTGGCATTTAAAGTTCATTTTTCTTGTAACTTTGGTAAAATATGAAAAGTTGAAGAGAGACCATGAACCACAAGTATGTAATGTGGTTTAAGCCTTAGGTCCACATCCATAAATAAATGCCCAAAGGCTAAATTATAAATTATTGAATTATTCTCTCTTTATAATATTGCATTACGATAATCACTTATTCATAGTCAAGACATAAAGTTAAATAATGGAAATAAATATAATCATATCACATAACACAATGTTTCTAAAAGTGTCGATGTGAAGACCTCTTTTTTTCCGTCCATTCCTTCCACCTTTTATGCCTCCTATTGAGTGGATCTGTAGGTGGATTAATCATGTATTACAATTAATACAATTGCTCCTTGTTGAAGCCCCACTTTGCTTTTTATGCAATGTTTAATTCTTGTTGTTGATGAAATAAATGAACATTCATTTACCTTTGTAATCCATCTAGTGTGGCAGTGTTTGTTACTTAGGTTTTCAGCATAACTCTTACTTTCTTTACAAACGAATCAATTCTTTGTGCCATGTCTTTTTACTGTAGGCTGGGTTGTTAGCATGCTTCTTGCTGGTGCCACTGTTGGTTCATTTACTGGGGGTTCATTGGCTGATAAATTTGGGCGAACTAAGACTTTTATAATGGATGCTGTTCCACTTGCAGTTGGAGCATTTCTTTGGTATATGCATCGATATAGATTATATGTTTTCTTTGATAATAATTGAAAGAAAACAGCCCTAAACTGCTTCTTATATCAGTGCCACATCTCAAAGCATAGAGACTATGATAATTGGCCGGTTACTTGCTGGAATTGGGATTGGCATATCTTCTGCTATTGTGCCCCTTTACATATCGGAGGTTCCAATTTTTCTCACTTCTTATGTGGACTTTTTACTTGTCTGATACTAGAGCTCATCTGATGCTCCCTCTATCACTAGATTTCACCTACTGAAATTCGCGGCACACTTGGATCAGTCAACCAACTATTTATATGTATTGGGATCCTTGCGGCATTAGTAGCTGGTTTGCCTTTGGCTGGGAATCCTCTGTGGTAATTTCTCCTTGCACAATTTTCTCATTAGCATGAAGATAGCACCTAATGTGCTGCCCAAAATTATGATCAAATAAATAAAACTCTCTATGGGAACTAGGTGTTCAGCCATGATACTTAGCCCCTAATATATTTTTTTTCTTTTATTCTTCATGTGAAGTTAAATAGTCAATAATAAATTTTGAAATTTGTAAATGGAACTAAATTGACTTCTAGGACTTGAGAGGAAGACATGTGTAAATGATGCAATTCATTCCTATATGTTTTATAGATCTGGGATCCCAAATTTATGGTAATTTACAAGTGGTTTTGGAAAATTAAATTTGATTGCTGTTGGACCCTATGTGTTTTTGTAGTTTTGATATACCCTATAGTTTACAATTTTAGCTTCATCAAATATGTAAAAATGAATTTTACAACAAGTACAAGTTAATTCTTTAGCTTATGGGACAATTTCTTTCATCAACTGCAAGCTACAATTTACAATACGATTTCTGTACTTTTCTAAGGCTGTCCCAGGAGTCAAAGAAAAGAAGTCTTTGTAAGACAAATTGGTTATGTTTGTTTTCATTTTCTGATGTGTGATTTTAGGTATATTTTTTCTTGGGAAATGTGTAAAAGTAAAAGAGATAAAGAGATAAAATAAAGTGTAATGATTGTAGTGTGTGTTCTTGGAGTGAAATAATGAAAACAAACATAGGCATTACAATTTCAGTCGTTATATCTTACATAGCTCATGAGACATCCCTAATATATGTGGATTGTCAAATAAATGTTCAAGAGCATTAATTTTACATGTTAAATTAAAGAGGGAGACTTGTAGATTCTGCTCAATTTTAAGATCTTTCCCTAACAGCATCTATTCAATTTGAAAATCCTCAATTTTGGCTTACTTCTATCAATTTTAAGCAATTCGGCTAGGTTCGGTGCAAAATATTCCTGTTAAATTTACATATTGTTTGTTATTTTATCTTAACTTTGATTTAGGCAATGATGCATCCTCCTGCTGTTTGACTTCATCTGCAAGTGAAGTGGTTGGATCTCGTGTTTTTTTGTCCTCCTTAGGGGCCATAGTTTATAAGAACTGACAGCATAATACTGTGAAATGGAAGGCCAACTCCAGAAGTATTCCTTAAATTGGTGTAAAACCAGATGGCTATAATAATCTAGGAATACATGCTATCCATAATGTCATCCCTTACTGATTTTTCTTTGCATTTATATATTTTCTTTTTCTTTCTGTTTCTGCACCAAAATACTTGGGCTGTGTTTGTTTTCAAATTTTGGGCCCCAAAAACATACATTTAATCATTACACTTATTAAACTCTCTCTCTCTCTCTCTCTCTCTCTCTCTGTCTCTCTCATTTTTACTGTTTTTGAGACAAAAACACACGAAAATTTGAAAACGAACACCTTGATGTTTACCAGAAGAAGTTTGGTTTATCTAAATATACCTTGATTGAAATCTTAACTTATTATATGTATCTATGCTTAATCAGGTGGAGGACAATGTTTGGTATTGCAGTTATTCCATCTGTCTTACTGGCACTTGGAATGGCATTTTCTCCTGAAAGTCCACGTTGGCTTTATCAGGTTTCCTTGTGAACTTAATTTTGACAGCTACTTTTAAATTTAATGTAGTGTTTTTTTGGCTTCATATTTGATGTGAATCTAGCTTGATTTTATGGTAAATAATGCTAAGTGTAGCAATTTTTTTTTTAATTTGCAGCAAGGAAGATCATCTGATGCTGAATTATCCATTAAAAGGCTATTTGGAAAAGAAAGAGTTGCTGATGTTATGAATGATTTGGATGCAGCAAGCCAAGGTTCATCTGAACCAGAAGCTGGGTGGTTTGATCTTTTTAGCAGCCGCTATTGGAAAGGTATCTATCTTCTGTTATGTGAGCTTCTTCTTGGCCTCATTGAGATCTATTGGGAATGGATGTGATTTATCAATTATGGTTTATGATAAACGAAACCCACGAAAACACTTCACTCTCAATGTTTTTAGAAGTGGACTAGCAATTGAATTAGAAAATCTATTGACTCACTGGTTCAATCAGTTGGGCTTCTATCAAAAAGCTGGTTGACCCGGACGTATATTTATATTTTTATACATATATAATATGAAAATTTAGTTTTTAAATGCTTTTGCAAATTTATAATTAAAGTTTATGCAAAAAAATTTATACTTATAGATCCATATTAAGATATTGTTCAAAACAATATTTAATTATAAACTTATCTTTTTGTTTCATTTTATTTTTAGATGAATTTAGCTTTTATTTCTTTTTTCCTTGTTTATTTTGTTTTTTTCTTTCTGTCCTTTCCCTTATTCAGTTCCTCTCCACTCTGCCTTTTTATTCTGTCCTTTTGGCCCTTTTCATTTCCTTCATTTAAACATGACCTTAACCCCTTTTCTGTTGTTCCTCTCCCTATCATATGGCTTCTTTCATTTTCTTCTTTTCCTTCTCTGTATTAATTTTCTTTTGTTAACTTCTTTCCTTATCTGCTTTCTTAACATCACATTCTTCATTTCTTGATGGTTTAATCTCTAGTTCTCATGTACCCTTGTGAGAGATGGCCCGAAATTTTCAATGATTGGGCACTGAAATGAACAGTTGAATCTTTATCAACATTAATCAAGAAACCTCTCTCTTGTAACAGAGCCAAGGATGATGTCTTTGTGGTTGGGACCAGTTTTAATACTACAAATGGGCCAGCCCTTTTGCAGGTTTGCTGTTTGATCAGTCAGACTGGCCTGTCTGGTCCTGTTTTGAAAACAACGTTGGCCCTTGTTAACCTTGACCCATTAGTCAGCAATATTGAAGGAAAAGTTGGAATTCAATCTTTAATGGGTTTATTTGTAACATCCCTTAATCTAAAAATCAGTAGTGACAAATTAAAAGTAGGTCTGAACAGTAATAGTTGTCAATAATTTAGAAAACAAATTAATGTCAGCAATAGTTCTCTGCGTAATTATCTATTGATGACTCAAACTGGTTTCATTTTCATGTCAGATATCTGTTTTTCTCTCATTTGAAGGAACCCAACATATGAATTCGTGAACATGACTACTCAATTGGTACATCATATTTGAAGGAAAAGTTGGAATTCATCCTTTCATGAGTTTATTTGTAAAATCCTTTAATCTAAAAATCAGTAGTAACAAATTAAAAGTAGGTCTGAACGGTAATAGTTGTCATTAATATAGAAAACAAATTAATGAGTCAGTAATAGTTCTCTGCATAAATCTATTGATGGGTCAACCTGGTTTCATTGATTTTATTTTCATCGCTCATTTGATGGAACCAAGCATTTGAATGTGTGAACATGATTACCGAATTTGTACATCATTTTTAAACTCTCATTTTATTTGCTTTATGGTACATATTCTAATCTTCCTTTCCATGCGATTGGTGGAACTCTTACTTCTGTTGATTATTAGATGCACAATTTACTTAAGTTGCGAAAAATTCCAAACAATCATTTATTGTATAGGACTTCTGAGACATCAATAAAATATACAAGAGAGTGCTGCATAAGAAGTGATCGGTTGGGTTATGAGGTTTTCCCATTAAAAATAATAAGGGTCCAGCTAATGGTTTTTGCATCTTCTTTTGTATATAGTGCATTATGATTTTTTGGGAGGGTTACAGGGTGCATTCCAAATAATAATGCTGTTGTACTTCATCCTTTGCTCTGCCATATGTTAATATTTTTCGTGGTGTTTTGCAGTGGTCAGTGTAGGCGCTGCTCTCTTTTTGTTCCAGCAGCTTGCTGGGATAAATGCTGTTGTTTACTATTCAACTTCCGTTTTCTGCAGTGCTGGAATTACTTCTGACATTGCTGCCAGTGCTCTGGTTGGGGCTGCTAATGTTTTTGGTTAGTTTCAAATTTGGGAGGTTATAAAAAATGCTTGTATTTATTGGTCATACAAGTATTTTTTTTCCTCATTGGATGTTAATCTTTTTCAAGGCACAACCGTTGCATCCTCATTAATGGACAAGAAAGGACGGAAAAGCCTTCTGCTGACAAGCTTTGCTGGGATGGTACTGTTTTATCTACAGGACTCTGAATTGCTAAAGCAAAAATGTTTGAAAAACTTCTAGGATTTACTTGAAGTGCATGTGGTTGAAGATGTTACTAACATTCAATACTTGTAGTTATTTAGTTATTATTGTTTTTTTTTTTACATTTGTGTCCCTTAAACTTGTTTCAATTTGAGATTTTCATGTCAATGATTGGGTATTTTAGCTAACACGTTAACTTTTCTCTGAGATTTTAGTCCGAACCGTTACCAGAATTGTTTTATACGATATATTTAAGAAAACATAAGTTCTGTTAATCCTTTCCTGTGATTCTTGTTCTCTTTTGAAATTTAGTGCATGGTATTCCCCTGAATGAAATTAGATTGATATTTTCGTAATGCCAATTTGTTAGGCCAAATTTATAGTTGGGTTTGTAAGAACAGGAATGCTCCCTTAACCCCAACCTCTACATGCAAATGTCGCCAGGAATTTGGGTTGTTATTTAATTATTGAATAAGTATGTTAGTTGTTGCATGTTTGGTGCCTCTATCTATGTTTATTTTCCTTGATCTTACTGTGTCCTCTCTCTCTCTCTCTCTCTCTCTGTGTCTTGATGCTCCTCCTTTTCCTCTGTAAAGGCTGCTTCAATGTTGCTGCTTTCTTTGAATTTTACTTGGAAGGCTCTGGCACCCTATTCAGGCACACTTGCTGTTGTTGGGACTGTCCTGTAAGCGTTTATTCTTGGATTATCATGTGTAACTGTGAAGTGATAAACTTTGCTAATTCTAAAATAAACCCGCATTTCTTTATGCAGTTATGTATTATCCTTCTCTCTTGGTGCTGGTCCAGTGCCTGCTCTTCTACTTCCAGAGATTTTTGCCTCTAGAATCAGAGCAAAAGCTGTTGCATTATCATTGGGCATGCATTGGGTAAGCAAAAGTTGTGAATTGACAAAAACTCTTAGATGACAATGCAGAAAATTTAACTTATGGACACTTATATTTTGGCCTTTAAAGTAGTGTAGAATTACTGGTCCGACATTACTATTTTCAACTAGAGGGTGTTTTTGGAAAAGATAATTTGGAGATATTATATTGGACATTCCAAAAATAGGGGCATTGAGCGAGTCTGAGGGAGCATATTTTTTTGAAAAAAAACACTCCAATCCATCCGAATGCCATGTGTCTAATTTGACTGGTCATGGAATTTTGAATGAGAGTTGACACAGTGAAGGTTCTAGTATGGTCTGAATTGCTTTCAAAAGCAATGATTAAAAGTTGATGTCGTGTCATTATTATAAACTGGAATGTATTTAGGGAACAAATCTTCACTTTAGGAAATGGAGTAAGATATGAACAGATTAAGCCAAGATTTTAGCAGTTTTGGCACATTAATTGAGTTCTTGTTGTGCTTCAAATCTCATTGAAAGGAAAACAGTAAAAAGTTTTCAAGTTTGGTATGTGGTGCTTGAGTCAAAACAAGCTTTTAGCAATTGATCTCAAGTTGATGATTGACTTATTTTTCAGCCCGAGATGGAATGTTATTTTCTTTTTGGTTATGACTTTGAGATAACTTAATTCAAAAGCTAGATGTTGAAGTAAGAGAGGCTGCTGCCAAGTAATACCCCATAATGCCAACATGGTGTTGGTTCCTATACCTTGCACTCAGGATTATTAACATTTTGCTCTTTAAGAAAGTAACTCATAAATATGGGACACTTGAAGTATGGATTTCATGGGGGCCTATGCAAGAAGTATTATCGAGTTGTTTATGTCCATGACGGACTGATTATTTCTTGGTTTTTGCGTGAAAAAGCATCTTGGACATCTTTATTGTATGACTTTGCATGCGGATATCTGGAGACTTTATGGGATGTGTTTCATGTCTGACTCTCAGTCCTCACCCTGAGGACAAAAGTGGTGTTGTGGTTTTTTTTCTATATATTAATTACAAACTTGTTAAGATTATCTTATTTCTTACCAACCATTTTTTCTTCCCTGCACAGATATCCAATTTCATCATTGGCCTCTGCTTCTTGAGTGTTGTAAGTAAGTTCGGAATCAGTACAGTGTACCTGGGATTTGCTTCGGTATGTCTGCTGGCAGTTGTGTACGTAGCGGGCAATGTTGTGGAAACAAAGGGTCGATCCTTGGAAGAAATAGAACGTGCTTTGAATTCAGCTATTTGAGACAGTTGTGCAGTATGTCATTTTGCGTCAGTAAGGCTACTCTCCGTAATGACGGTACGTTAATAAGGCAGGAGCTGGCTAAGCTTACGCGTTATGACACCATGATTTAGGCGCTTGGGACAGTTTGATGTATATTTGATTCAAGGTTTTCACCGACATCTACTAGTTTTTTTTATCACGCGTAACAAGTAAGTTTTTTCCTTGAATTTTGCGATATTTTGAATCACTGACGTGCTGTTTTGGGGATATTCTGATAATTCAGTGAGTTGGGACACTTAGAAATGCCATGAATAAGGGCACTAATGGGGTCCACGTCCTTTTTAATCTAGACTGCCGACCAAAAATGGTGAATTGGTTTTTCTGAGAAGTCATAGCTATGAATTTTCGAGTCATGCCTTCAACATTATCTTCTTCATTTTTTCGCGATCAAATACAACGACCAAATAATAGCTCGTCTAAAAAGAATTCGATGCTGACGATGTTGGTGAGGACAACCAAAAAACCAATTATAGACGTTCTAATACCATGAACGAAAATAACCACATGGATCCGACAACTTGTGGTGCCGCCAACAGGCGCACGTAGAACGAAATGACCCAAACAGGCTGCCAGATCATGTATTGCCATCACACTTTACAACCCATTGACGTTCATGCCAATTGATTTTGCTTCCCACCTTAGATGAAAAAGTGCGGCCAGATATGGTTGGTTATTCCCAAAAATACCACCAAAGAAGAGAATTCTGCGTATCATCTTTGGACCTCAAGGGCAAACAACTTCAATCAACATCTGAATCCAGTGAGTGCTGATCCTTCGCCTCCAGTGCTCAACAGCGCGAGTATCCTGCCGCCATTTTCACATATTGGACTTCCGTTCCCACCGTTCTTTTGTGTCAAGTCTAAAGAATTGGACAGAAAAGGAAAATGTTAAAATAAACACATCACGTTAAATGTAAGGAATCATCAATAGCATGATCTCACCAGCCTGTTCTTAATTTTACTTCACCTTGGAGTTGTGTGTAAGTTATGGAGATAGAAAACAGATGACAAACGTGAATGAAGATGCATACCCCCAAAATAACTTCTGGCGCTTTTTTGCCGTGAAGTTCTCTGCTACATTATCTTCTTCTTCTTCTTCTAAGGATGAGACATCTCCGACTCTTATTTGTGGGACTGGAAGACCGGCAGAATTCCCGGCCGGCTTACTCGGTTCTTGTTCCTCGCGGCAGTCGTGGGCTTCCGTCGCCTTCTTGTGAGACTTGCCTTTCTCATCACCTAATCCTGCATATTTCCAAAAATCTTCACCTCTCACAAAGAATCAATGCTGGAATGCAACAATGTCACACACCTTTGTCTCTCTTCTGCGCTTTAGATCTGGCTTTGATTTGTAAACGCCTCTTGTGCAATTCCTAACCAACAGAGAAAGAAGTAAGTTTAAAAACGTGTTAATTCTTTAATTCAACCACAGTCAACAGATGATCAATCTTTTTCCAGACCACAAACCAAAAACAACGCAGCAAGATAATTATCAGAAAAGAAGAAAACATCTCAAATCAATTTAGTTCGGTTTTATCTTGTGCGTATTAGCGGCAGGAATCTGACAAGATTTTAAATGCGATAAAGCCATAACAAACTCTCAACTCCGTTTCTCAGCTGCGAAAATATAATGTCCCTAGCTTCTCCACAGCGATCAAGCAGGGAATTAGTTTAACGTAAAAAGGTAAACAGAAATATCATTATGCAAATCAGGAAATAAGACTCATCAACCACGACAATATTTACATACACAGAAAAAGAAACGCAAATAATTAACAAAAAAAATCGCCCCTTTCTGTTGCAAAAAAAATTTAGTCAGGGGACCCAGATGAACCCAATCTCCTCTCCCAAATTCTCCCGTGTTAGGGTTTATGTTGCGTGAAATACTGGGGCTGACCTGAAATTTGGAGAGCTGCGCTTCGGTAAGCCCACTTTTGGGCTTGAAATTTGGGCGTAAAGAAGCCGCCGATGCCATGGCAGCTTCTCTCCTCCAGTCCGCTGCCTCTTCAGTTTCCCTTGCCATTCCGCTTTATCTTCTTTTCTAGGAACTGACAAATGATTCCGGCAATCGCAGGGACGACACCTAATTGCGTTTGGTATTCTCGACGAGTCAGATTTTATATAAGTCAAATTTTGATTCAAATTCGATTAAACTGACAAGCGATGGTGCAAATTTTGTTAGCGTTCATCTCGAGTCGAGCTTGAGCGAGTCAAACAGCTCCGATTCATTTTGCTCATTCAGAACTTATGAGTTGACTCGTGATGGTTTTTTTTCAAACGTACAAATATCAATAACATATTAATATATATTAAATAATATAATTAATTATTAGCAATAACATGTTAATTTACAATGATTACAACATATTATTTATCTACATGTATAATTATAATATGAATTTCGAAATTTTACAATTATGAAATTATTGACAAAAATTTTGAGGATACTTAAAATTTTAGTTTTCCCTTTATAAAAAAATGCAAGAAAGTATATGAATAAGTATAATTATATTTCTAAATGAAATTTGGATATTATAAATTAATATAATTATGTATCTTTAAGTAATATGTTGGCTTATGATAATTTTCATTTACACATGTATACTATATTAGAATATAATTTTAATAAATATTTAAGAGTTATAAAGTTGTGGATTATATTTGTTTTAATTTTTTGGTACGTGGTTTTAGGTGTATTTTTTTGAAAAGTGTGTTAAATTAAGAGAAAATTAGAATTAAAATTTAAAAATTGTAATGATTACATTGCATGTGTTTGTGGTGAAAAAAATGAAAACGAATATGACCGTGAATTTTTCAAAAAATTTTTGAGAATATCCAAAGATTTATTTAACTTTAAAAAATTATGAAATTACATAAAGTTATAAATAATTTAAATGAAACATTAAATATTTTAAGTATGCAACTTTTAGTATTTTATTAATTCATAGTAATTATTACATATAAATATATGTATATGTGTATACAATATTTTAAATTTATGAAAATTTTGATATAATTTAAATTTTTAATCCATATATATAATATAAATATGTAGTCTGTTCCTTTAAATGATTCAATCAAGACATATCTCACAATTTTCACTTAAAATAATATAAAAATATTATTAAAATAATAAATATATAATTTATAAGATATCATTTCAAATTATATAATAATATTTAAAAAATCAAAATTATATTATTGTTGAATAATTTATAAGTGATCCAAAAATAAATAAATTTTTATCTGATTAGTAAAATATTTCATATATTTAATTGAAAGTTTTAAACGAGTATATATATTTTTTCTAATTTGTTGTACCATTTTACAGGTTTTAACAAGTGTTTTAAATTTATTATTAAATTTTCTTTCTCATATTATCTTAAGATAATGTTGACTCGAGTTTAAATTTAACTCGGGAGTGAAGTTAAAAAAAAAAAAAAAAAAAAGAAGCTTAAATTGAGCTGAACTCATTTGCTAATGTTCAAAGAAGGAACTCATTGAATAGTCCTTATTTTGATTAAGACCAGTGTTGCTGCTTGCAGTGTATACCTTGCAGTCCTTTCATTTTTTTTTTGTTTATTATTAATTTTGTCACGTATCATTTATGCAATTAAAATTACGAAAATGTAGTCCTTTTTTAATTTGACTTTTGGAATAAGAACAGGCCAACTTTGCTGGTAATGAGGGCAATGTTTAAGTTCCTTTAGGATAGTACTGAGGATTTTTTATTAAATAATTTAACCTCATTTAAAAATATTTATTAAAATAAATTTATTGTTTTGTTAATATGATATACGCCACCATTAATTACAAATACATCGTTTGAAATGATTTTTTTTACTAAAAAAGCTAAAATAAAATTATTTTGATAAATATGCTTTAAATATAGTCGAACACTTAAAAAATAATTTTGATAATGATGGGTCCTTCTCTCTCTCTCTCTCTCTCTCTCTCCCCCTTCTATTTCCTTTCCTTTAAGTGAGCTGTGTATAACGTACCTTTTAATTCACTTTTTTCTATCTAGTTTTTCTTCTTAATCTCTTCCTACGTTTCGAATTACTATAAGATCAAGAGTAGTGTGTCATATGATTATATGATAATCTTAAAAAAGAAAAAGAAAAAGAAAATTCGACAAACCATAAAACAAAAGAACATAGAAAGATGATGTTTGTCCACCGAAACTTCCAATAGCTTGTCAATAAAACTAATTAAACACCCCAAAAGAAGTTAATCATGCAATTAAATGCGTTTTAGCCTTAAAAAAAAAAAAACCATTTCCTTGATCATTCCTCGCACTCAGAGTTATTGATCCAGCTGCCCACTTACAAGATTCAAAATTTGGCTATGGACCAAACCCTACAAGTCCCTGCTGGTCTAATCAAGAACTTAATCTAAAATCTAATTCCACGATCTAACGCTCTGTCCACCGTTAATACTGTCTTCATCTCCAAGATTTGACTTTCACTTTAAAGGGCTCTTGAATCAGACTCAAACCAGTTACTAGTCCTTGATAGTACTGACAAGAATGTCATCGGAACAAAACCTATGTGGAGTCCCGTAATGGCAACATCCCTAACTTTGTGCACTAACTTACTTTGCTGCAGTTGACTAATTATGTATCAACAAATTTTAAAACCAATCAAATGGGCGGCCCCAGTTTTAGATATTCTGGCGACTTTTTGGGCTGTGAACTCGGAAAATTATGCAAAACTAGAATTGTCTCCTGAAACAAATTATACAACAGGCACTAATCTTCCTCTTAAACTATCCATCTTTTTAGGGTTGGAATTGTTTGCATGGTGCTGTAGCAATTGAGTCATCAATAATCCTTATAAGCACATCAAGCGGCTAATTAAATTGAAATTTTCCCGACATGGATATGATTTATTTATAGCCTAATGTAGGTCAACGGAGTTATAGGTTCATTGCTGTAGAAAGTTGCAGTCGAATCATCTAGACTTGTGATTGACGACTTGCATTGTATAGTCTCATGTTTGATGGGTTTACTTCCCCTTTTAGTCGCTTGCATGCCAATTGTTTGCCCTAAACCAATTATTACAAGACAGCTTCACATTTGTGGCCCACTCGGTGCATACTGTAATTCATCTCACCATAAAATGATAAAAAAAGAAAAGAAAATCCTAACTTTCCTTTTTTGCCCTCTATAGATCGGCCACCTTTTCGTTGCCAATTTACCATACTTCACCCGTTTGACTCTGAAATCCTGAAGAACTTTTCACCTCAAGCAAAGGACGTAGACAGATAAAGTAAGCGACACGAAAATGAAACATGCAACCTCCCAGAAAATGCGTTTCAAGCTTTTACGTGTCTTCATGCAATATGCAAAATGAATCTTTTTCTTATATATATATATATATATTTCTTCTCCTCGCCAAAGCAAACATGCCAAGCAGAGAACAATCTTTCTAGTTCTCTACAATGATTCTTAAACTCTTCAAACAACAGCACTCCCTCACCGATCGTTTATTTCATTTGTTTCTTCTGATCACAGGCATATCAGTTGGTGTCCTATGCACTTTATGTCTCACAGCTTCCACTTTCACCATTCCCTCCCTCTCATTCTTTGTTCCCCCTTCAATATCAACATCATCATCAATTTCTCTTCTACCAGAGCTGCCTCCACCACCCTCTCCTCCTCCTCCGACGCCTTTGCCTCTGCCTCCACCTTCTCCACCGCCACCCTCACCTCCTCCTCCGTCGCCTCCTCCTTTGCGGCCCTCACCGTCGCCTCCTCCTCCATCGCCTCCCCCTCCGTCGCCCTCACCTTCTCCTCCATCACTTCCGCCACCCTCGCCTCCTCCGCCACCACAAACACCTCCTCCACTTCCCTCGTCAGCAGTGGCATCAGACGGGACATCTAATTATACCACCGACATTAGTTCTTTGAAGAACAATGAGACCCTGCAATATTTCGGCCTCACGCACAACATGAGCGACGATGAGTTGCTGCTGAGAGCATCAAGGGTACCACAAGTTCAAGCCCCTCCTTATAAAGTCGCGTTCATGTTCTTGACGCCAGGGCCGTTGCCTCTTGCTCCCTTTTGGGACAAGTTCTTCAAAGGCCACGAAGGAAATTACTCCATCTACGTCCATCCTCATCCTTCCTACAATTATTCATTTCCTCAGAATTCTGCTTTCTATGGCAGAAAAATTCCTAGCCAGGTTATAATTTAATCATCTTATTTCATTCCGATTAAATCATCACCAATCACATGTTACAAACTTGCTGACTTTTTTCCTTGGAAACACATGCAGCCAGTCTACTGGGGCACAATGTCAATGATTGACGCAGAACGAAGACTTCTGGCCAACGCACTTCTGGACCCATCCAACCGAAGATTCGTACTACTTTCCGATTCATGCATTCCGGTCTTCAACTTCACCACAGTTTACGACTACCTGGTGGGTTCAAACTACAGCTTCTTGGGGTCATACGACGATCCCCGGAAACCCGGCCGCGGCAGATACAATCGGCGTATGTGGCCGACGATCACCATCAAGCAGTGGAGGAAAGGGTCCCAATGGTTCGAAACCCACCGTGACCTGGCAATGAAAATCGTTTCCGACAAGAAATATTATGAGGTTTTTCGCGAATTCTGCCGGCCTCCTTGCTACAACGACGAGCACTATTTGCCAACCTTGGTGAACATTCTTTATCCAGAGATGAGCTCCAAGAGGAGTGTTACGTGGGTTGATTGGTCGCGGGGTGGCCCTCATCCGAGAAGATTTGGGTGGATCGATGTAAGAGTTGAATTGTTGAATGGAATAAGGCATAGGTCAAAGTGCGAATACAATGGTAATAAGACCAATGTGTGTAACCTTTTTGCCAGAAAATTTCTGCCCAACACACTTCGCCCATTGTTGAAGATTGGTCCCAGGCTTCTAGGTTTTGACCCTTGATTATTTAGTCATTTTTGAACAATAATCAAAATGTCGTTTAAGCTAAATCCATTATTGTTGACCAGGTTTGATGAGAATAAAAGTCACCAAATATTTTTTTTCTTTATTATTTGAGATTGTTTTGAGGTAATTAAAAACATTTTTGTAGGATAATTTAATTTTGATCAAATCTTGTTTAGTTTTTTTGGTGTGTTTTTTTTGAAAAATGTGTAAAAATATTAAAAAAGATAAAATTTAAAATGTATAATAATTACAGTGCTTGTGTTTATGTGGTAAGAAGCAAAACAAACATAGCCTTCAGTTCTCTCTCTTTTTTTTCTTCTGTCTCTTCTATCCATATTTTCCATTCATAAACAGTGACCTTGTATTATAGACCAGCACTCATGTATGAAAAAATTAATACATGTGCCAATTTCATGTTAAGCGGGACAAAATATAAAAACAGGAATACAGGATTTTATGAGTAGTCCATGATAATCTATTTTGTTGTTTATCTCCTATTTTACTAACCAACCCAAATTTGGGATGGGGAGTCTATTTTTGAAATATTATTCATATTTAGGTTTTGTCTAAATGACAATTTATTGAAACAAAAATATATGTGAAAATTTAAGAATAAAAGTCATAGAATCTGTAATTGTTGGATCCAGAGTTTGAAATTCAATTATATTAGTCCAGAAGAAAATAGATATGTATACATGAATGTAATCACTTTACAGTGGACTACTGACATGGTATTATGGTGACATCTCAAATCTGTGAGCGATCATGTTGGCATGTGAAATATGCTATCAAAAGTAGTAAGACGTGGACAAATTTCATGAGCTGGTGGTGTTCGTGTGTGTAACAATAATAACCTAATTAGATGTAATTGAACTTTAGTATAGACATCTTGTAATTGTGATTCACTATATGCCAATATGGAAACTTATGTTGACGTTTATTTTTTGAAGGCAAAAAGTGGGTGTTTGATTTATTTTTCATATGATATTATATCATGAATAAATTATACAATATTGTATGAGGATAATGATTTTATGACATTAATATATAAATGCGAATATGTATTTATATATAGTGATTTGATATTGAATAAAAGTAACGAGTGTTCATTGAATTTGAAACTTTATTCATTTAGAAGAAAAATAAAAAATTATTTTTGAAGTTAGTATATTCAAACTATGTGTAGTGTTAAAGATTTGTGCCCAACACGGTTGGCCCGTTGTTAAATACTGGCCCCTGGCTGCTAGGTTTTCGATCCTTGATCATTTTGTCATTTTTTTAAACAATAATTAAAATGTAGTTTCAGCTACTTCCATTATTATTGATGAGGTTTGATGAGAATAAGTCACCAAATGTTTTGTTCTTTATTACTGGAGATTGTTTAAAGGTAATTAGAAACACTTCTGCAGGATAATTTAATTTAGATCAAGTCTTCAATTTTGTTTGTCTCTTCTATCCTTATTTTTCTATCAATGTACAGTAGCCTTGTATTTATGTAGTAGCGCGCGTGTGTGGCAACCGCATGTTCGTGGGACAAGAGGAAAGACAATAAAAAAGCAACGAAGGATTTTATGAATAATTTAAGATAATATATTTTGTTGTTTATCTTCTATTTTACTAACCGACCCAAAATTGGGATGGGCAGTTTCTCTCTATTTTTGAGGATATTATTGATATTTAAGTTTTACTTTCTTCTTTTTTTCATTTTTCCTTACTTTATGTCCCTCGTTTCATTTCTCACTTTTTGTTCCTCCATCATCTCCTATAGTCCTCACCAAAAGACAGACCTCTCTTATGGGGGTAGTGTCTGTCATGAAGGAGTCACGTTATCATTGTGTCATATTCTGCGAAGGGTCATCAAACAAATGGCTTAGAGACAAATTCATAAAATAGAATCTTGCTCAAAAAATAGGCTCTGATTAATCTAATCCTCTCTTCAAGTGGATTTGAAAAAATGTCATGTGGCAGAGAAAAAAAGTTTGATTGCCGAGAAATAAGGGCAACACCACTAAAATCGTACGTAGCACTATTTCGAAGAGAGAGAGTGAAGCTAAAGAGGAGCTTGCCACGTAGGGGTTTCCAAGCTTATTTATTTAACTCTAAATTGCTAAATTATTGAAATACCCTCAATCATAATACCTAGATTAGATCAGAACCATTAAAAACTTGAACTTACAAATTTACCCTTGTCTGGAAACTTTCCACAACAGTTGGGTTTGAAGAATTTAAATTTTTTGGGCCATTTTTCAGTCTGTTGTATAGTCCAAATATAAAAAGGTCATTCTTGTCATTACAATTGGCACAGGAGAACTTTTCTAGCAATTGAAAACTAGCAAAAACCAGGACATAGCAGATGACAGAAAATAATACAAACAAGCAAGTCCAAGAGTTGGAGGGTCCTAGAGAAAACCAACCTAAACAAATCATGGAAGAATTTAAAATACAAATCTTCAGTGTCCAACAAAAAGTCAAAAGATTTCCATTCGACCACTGTTAGTAAGATAATTGAGCTCTTGTAAGCACTCCAACAAATGAGTAACAAGATGACATCCTTAAATGCACTGAATGGTGATGGATCACCCTTAGTTGCAGAGCCTAACGGATTCTACCAACTCCACCACCACCACAAACATCATAGGGCACACTAATCCACCAAATAGCATATCTAAATGCAGCTAGTTCAAGTTACCCCCTTGAGAGTGAATTTCAAAGGCATCATCATTTCTAGTCGAAGCCAAAGATTGACTTTTGATGGGACAAATGCAAAGTTTTGGATAAAGAACAGGTAATTCTAGTATTGCAACACACTAAAAGATGAAAAGCCATGAGTGGCAACTCTTTGTTGTGATGAAAAGTTGGAACGCTAGTTCCACAGTTACGTCATTGGAAGGAAAATTATTAGCCAGTTAGAATCACAAAATGCTACAATTGGGAATGTAAAATTTGGGTCATGTGGTGGGGACATCCAAATTTAGCAAAGTACGACAAGTAGAAATTGGGTAATCCAGTAAGCACATTAAACAAATTAAGGCAGAATGGTCCAATTCCAAATCCATTATGACTTTTGAGGAACTTAGAGCTTGCATGTTTGAATTCAATCAAACCTATGCGGGCAGTATTTTGTACAAAAATTTTGTTAGTAGATTACATTATGAGATCATATGTAATGTCATCATGTTCAAACCTCAAATCTCAAAGTAGGTCCATGAGCTAACAAATAATGAATAGTTATATAGTGAGATCCTAAAAGGCATAAAACCCCCTTCAAACCAACTAATAATAACATTAAAGCAAATAATCAAAAAATGCCACCAAAAGGCTAAATGGAGTCCAAATGAGTTGAAGTCTTAAAAGGCATTAAACTGCCCTTCAAACCAACTAACAATAGCATTAAAGCAAACAATCAAAAGATGCCAACAAAAAGCTAAATGGAGTCCAAATGAGTTGAAGTCCTAAAAGGAATGAAACCGCCCTTCAAACCAACTAACAATAACATTAAAGCAAACAATCAAAAGATGACACCAAAAGGCTAAATGGAGTCCAAATGAGTTGAAGAAGGGACTATGCTTCAAGTGTAGAGACAAGTGAAATCTAAGCCACAAATGTAAGGATCAAACACTTCATTAAATTGAAAGAGAAGATTATGGTGCAACTAATAATGAAGGGGAAATTAAGTCCAACAATGAAAAGGTCCACATGGATGCGGAGGTAAACTTACCATAACAAGTAATACACCTCCTAATACCCTTGTTTGATGGCCACCACTTTTGGTTGGTCTATTTTGATCTTGGTAGACAATGACAGAAATCATAATTTTATTAGCTCTGGGGCCTTAATGGGAACCATTGTTGAGCTCGGGGATGCCCATCTATTGATATTTACAATGGCTAATAGCAATAGAGTCATAAGTAGCCTTGAGTATAAAAAACTAAGATAGACACTGCAATGAAAGAAATTTGAATTTGACATACAACTCTTCAAATTAGGGAATTGTGACATGATTTCAGGTTTGGATTAGCTTAGGACCATTTGTCCAGTTACATTTAATTTTAATGTACTCACCCTGTAGTTTGAGCATAATTGTGAAACAGTGATTTTGAGAGGATGAAATTTAGCACTCACTTTCAAAATCACGTGTCGCAAGTTAGTGGATATTTTGATTTATATGTATATAGATGAATGGATGACTTAATTAGCTAGCATCCACAACGAGCTAACAACTCCGAAACCTATCTAACAACTAATGCACAAGTATTCATGGTTTTTTCAAAACCGAACAACTTCTTCCTTCGAGGAGGCATGATCAGTGGATACCTCTCAAACAAGAACTTGTAAACCTAAGGCCTTACATTTGTTCTTACAATGTAAAAGGAGAAATTGAAAGGCAAGTTATAGAACTACTAGAAGCGAGGATCATCAGACCTAATTAACTTCCTTTTGTCCCTGATGTTTTTGTTTGACAAGAAAGATCAAACACTGAGAATGTGTGTTGACTATAGGAAACTAAATGAGATAACTATCAAAAATAAGTTTTCCATCTCTATCATAGAGGACCTATAGGATGAGTTAAAGGTAGAGGAGTGCACAATTTTGTAAACTAATCGAACCAAACCGAAATTGAAATCTCATTACATATCGAATATTAAATCGAAATTTCAGTTCAATATTTAGTATGATAATTTTTGAAATTTTAGTTTTCGGTTTGATTTTGATGTTTATGTTTGGTATACAATACAAACCGAATACCCAATTTTATTTTTATTTTTTCATTAATAATGCAAATTTTTATTAATATTATTAGCTTTCTTACTATGATTTGCATTTTTATTAATTTTTTAATTTTTATTCCTCTTATTTATTTTATTTTTTTAATTTCGGTATAAAACCAAACCAAATCAAAAATTCGTTCGGTATTTAGTACACCAAACTGAAATTTTGGTATACTGAATTTTTAGTTCAGTTCAATTAAATTTTATTGAACAAACACTCCCGATTGAAGGAAGCAATTTGGTTAAAGAAACTAGATCTTCGATTTGGGTATATCAAATTTGAATGCACCTCAATGATATTCACTAGACAACTCTTAGGATGCACCAAGGGCTCTATGAATTTCTAGTAATGTCCTTCATTCTTACCAACGCACCTATTACCATTCTTACCAACGCACCTATTACCTTTCGGTGTCTCATGAATGACGTACAATCTAATTATATGGGAAAGTTTATTTTAATGTTCTTTAATGATATTTTAGTATGCAATGAAGAAATTGAAAAACATATAACGAATTTAAAATTAATATTCAAATGTTTGCAAAAACTTCAATTTTTTGTCAAAGTAAAAAAAGAAAAAACAATTCTTTGGTCAAAGGTAGGTAGAGTGTTTGGGGCACATCATTTGTTCTCAGGCCTATAGCAACTGACACAAAGAAAATTAAGGCTATAGTTAACTAGCCAATCCTGAAAAAAATATAAATCATTGCAAGGGTTTCTCGGTCGTGTTGTTCATTACAAGAGATTTGTTAAGAACGATAGCAAGATCAACATAATTTTAAAAGACCTATGGCACAAAAATGTTCTTAATTGGGATTCAAGTGTAACTGAATTATTTAAGGAACATAAGTTTGCTATGATTAAAGTACTAGTTTTGGCTATAACTAACTTTAACTAATCTTTTATGTAAAAAACTAATGCCTTTGATAAGGGAATTGGGGCCATCCTAAAGCAAAATTCTTGCCCTATAGCTTACTTGAGCAAGGCATTATCATTTAGAAATCAGTATCTGTCAACTTATGAAAGAGACGTTCGAGCACTACTCATGATTATCAATAAAATGGAGGCATTACTTGGAGATGTGATAGTTTATTATCAAAATTAGCTATGAGAAGCATAAGTACTTGTTTAGCTAGAAGATCTCTACCCTTAGTCGAAGAAAAGATTGATAAAATTACCGGGCTTGGATTATAATGTGATATATAAAAAGGGGAAAGAAAACAAAACTACAAACATACCATCCAAAAGGGGTGAAAAGGTACAAGAACTTAATTCCATTCTTTGGTAATTGTAGATTAGCTTACAGATGTAAAGACAATTACAATGGGGATGTGAAAACACTAAGGCTCATACTAGAAATCCAATTAGGTGAGGGTTCATCAACCTATTACTCTTTCATGAATGGGCTTTTAAAATATAAAAACCAACTGTATTTTGGACAAAACCTGTAATTGAAGAAAAAATCATTGAAAACAAACATAATGATCCTATAGGTAGACATTCAGTTATCTTAGCTACCTACCAAAGAATCAAGTCCATGTTTTATTAGAGGAGATGTCAAGAAGACAGTTTTGGAGTGTGATACCTATCAAGGGAATAAACAAGAAAGAATTTATCCTGTAAGCCTACTATAACTGCTACCAATTTCTAGACAAGTTTAGCAAGAGATTACAAAGGATTTCATTAGACAACTTAAGTTTAAAGAAAAAAAGACATCATCATGGTAGTCGCAAACAAGCTCAGCTTGTATAACCACTTCAATTCACCATCTCACCTTTACTTAGCTAAGCATGTAGCATAGACTTATGTTAATATTATATACAAATTATATGAGCTACCCAAGTTAATCATTAATAATAGGGACAAAGTTTTTACTAGTGGATTTTGAAGAAGCTTGTTTTTAGTAGTGGGAGTTAAATTACACTTAAGCACATTTTATCATCCTTAAACTGATGGACAAGTAAAAAGGATCAACTAGTGCTTGGTATATTATTTGAGGTGCATGACAAGTTCAAAACCTAAACAATGAATTAGGTGGATGCCTTTAGCTACATGGTAGAACAATGCAAACTATTACAACAATTTAGGTTCAATACCCTTTCAAGTCTTATATGACATCAAACCCCTACAATATTGGTTTAACATCACAATTCAAACACCTAATGAAGAAGCTTGAAAATTTATCAAAGATCATGGAGGTACGTTAAAATTGTTAGAAGAAAAATTACAGAAAGCTTAAGATAAAATGAAGAAACATGCAAGCAAGAAGAGGTATGAGAAGAGCTTTGAGATGGGAGAATAGGTCTATTTGAAGCTATAACCTTACCAACAGATGTTTGTTGTAGCTTCGGCCAAAAAATTAGACAAGTTCGAATTACTTGAACAAGTTCAAATATACCTTGTTACATTTATCACACCTAGAGAAGAAAGTAGGGCCTAACATAGAATGCATGCAAGGGTTACCATACACTGAAAGTAATGGTAAATCAAATTGGAGATTCTTGCTATTTAGGGATAAAGACAAGTTAAGCAATGACAGGGTATAGCCACACAAGTCCTTGCTCATTAGTTCAACTTAGATCTCACGTAAACCACCTCAAAGGACTACAAAGCCCTCCAGAGGCATTTTCCATAAGTCAATCCTTGAGTATAAGGACAATCTTAAAGGGGACTAGATTTTTATGATACATCTAAATTGAGCAATTGAATCATAGCATACAAACAACTCAGGTGACTTTTGAATTACAGTAGAGGAATTAATCTACATACATTATAAGAGCGATATACAATTCCATTTAAGAATAAAGGCAAAAAATTAATCAAAGCAATGATAATAGTAGAAAAGTAAGGTAATACCATGTTTGGAGTCAGACTCCAACCAGAGCCAAATTCATGTCTATCCACTTTGATTTGTACACAAAAATAGGAAAGTAAGTCTGAAAAGCATGTAAATGCGTATATTAAGGCATCTAAATGTAGAAATCCTTGATGTTGGGAAATAATAAACTCATCTGCTGGTTTCCTTCCTCATTTCATTTCTCCCCTCTCATTTTCTTGTTTCTTTCGTTTCCTTTCTTTTTATCCTTCCTCTCCTTTTTCTCACCTTTTCTTCCTCCATCATCGCTTATAGTCCTCACCAGGGAAAGACCTTATTCTAAGGGGCTGTATTTGTTTAATGTAAGACACATTATCATTGTGTCATAATTTTAGAAATAATCATTAAATAGAGGGCTTGGAGGGAAAAATTGTCAACCGAACATCAACTTGACCAATCAGTTTCAATTAATCTAATCCTCTTTTCAAGAGGATTAAGAAAAATGTTAGATGATGGATAGAAAGAGGATTAACCACCAACTAACAAGGGCAACATGACTAAAACCCTGTGATTGTATTTGTTTTAAAATTTCTGGTTTAATTTATTGAAAACTGTATAAAAGTAAGACAAAGATATAAATAGAATTTGAAAAATATAATAATTATAGTGTATATTTTTTAGTATGAAATATGAAAACAAACATTGCCTGAATAGCATTATTTTGAAGAAAGAGAAAAATAAGAAGTAAAGGAGGAGCCTGTGGCATAGGGTTTGCCTCACTTATCCTAAGCCACCAAATTACTAAAATGCCCTCAATCATAATTACTAGATAAAGTTAGAATCATTAAAAACTTAAACTTACAAATTTACCCTTATCTAGAAACTTCTCCCAATAATTGGGTCTAAAGTATTTAAAAATGAATTGGCCTCGATGAGCCATTTATGTTCGTTATTTAGAGGGCGTTTGGGTAAGCTTACAAATATTTTATAAACTATTTGAAAGTTAATAGCCTACTCAAAAATGTTTGAAAATTTTCTCAACGAAAGAACTTATAATATTTTGAAATATGATGCGTGGAGTTTATAAGTTTTTTAAAAATAAGTTGATTTTTTTAAATTTATTTTTAAAGATTTTATTGAATTATTTCTTTATATATACTAAAAAATACAAAAATATTTGGAATTATATTATATTAACGATATTTAATTTATTTTTATCATTATTACATAAAAATTAAAATTAACTATAATTATAAATTATTACATAATCTTGATAAAATCTCTCCATTTAAACTCTTTATTAATTTATTCTAAAAGTAAGATATATAAACTTATAAGTTTTAAAAACGTTTCCCAACCTATTTCATAAGATATTTTAAATAAGCTTTTGCACAAACACTCTTAGTCCGAACATAAAAAGGCCATTTTAATCCTTACAAGAATCTGTACTTGTCTGAACTAGAGTTTGAAATTCAAGTACATAAGTCGAGGAGAAATAGTGCATATATCTAATGAGTTTACAATGGATTACTGACATGGTATTATGGCGACATCTCAAATCTGTGAGCGATCACGTGTCCTCCATGTTGGCATGTGAAAGGTGCTAACAAAGTAGTAAGACGTGGACAAATTACATGACCTGGTGTGTGTGTGTGTTTCAGTAATATTAATAACCTAATTAGATGCAATGGCAGACCATTAATTTAAGATAGGAGAGTAATTGCAATTCACAATGTGAATGTCTGGAAACATACGTCGATAGTTTTTTTTTTTTTTTTTTTTTAGTAAAAAGTGTGTGTCTGATTAATTTTTTATATGATAGTATATAAAGATTAAATTATACAACATTATATGAAGACAATGATTTTTTGACATAAATATATATAAATATGAATATTATATATATAATGAGTTGATGCTGAATAAAAGTGATGAGTGTTTATTGAATTTTGAAATTTTGTCCAAATGTAAGAAAATAAAAAATTATGTTTAAAGTTAGAATATTTAAAATATCTGTGTTGTGATGTTTTAGGAGATGAGCTTCCGAGCATTCTCCATGAATCTTGATAAATTTAAAATTACAGTTTTTTTTTAAAATAATAATTACACTTCAAATGTACTTATCTACATTAATAAAAATTTCTGGAGTTTCATTTAGTGGGAATTGTTGGCTGTCTTTTACCATCAGTTTTCCTTTTTTTTGGTAAAAAATATCAAAATACTGTGTAAATTTTATTCGATATGTTGTCAACGATATATTTAAATATTTTATTTTAAAACAGTTATTTAATGAGTTATTAATACGTTTGTAGCAGCTTGTTGCTACAGTAGGGGCAACTTTAATATTTGCTATTTCTGTTAGTAATTATTAATTATACAACTTTAAGCAAGTTGTATAGCTATATGTTTGCATCTTTAAATTGGGTATTTTTAAATCTTTCGGAAATAAAAGATAATGTAAATATTAAATTACTCCCATTTAATAGTTCCATTTTTTTTGCATATACGTTTGACGTTTTATAATAATATTTTCATATATTATTAACTATTAAAATTTCAAATAAGATTATATATGTTACACACACATATATATGTAAATATGTGCGCACACACACTAATTTGAACTTAAGCCGAGTTAATATTTTTGTATATATATGTCTATCTATCTATAAAATTTAATAAAAAATTTTGATGAGTTGAAAAATATTACTTTTCTCTCACGAAGATATGAATAATGTAAAAGTAAAAAGCACCCATATTAATCAAATTATTTATATGTATTTTGTGTATATAAAATTTTATAACAATTAAATGATATAATCTTATATAAAGATAATGTTTAAATTTTGAAGTATAAATATATGTACCTAAATATGAATATATATACATAAGTTATGAATTAATTTAAATAAAAGTGAAGATTGGATGATAATAAAGTTTCGTATACTTGAATGTATTCCATAGAGAGAAAAAAAAGATCACATTTGAAGGAGTGAATCTAGTTCAGTCCGGGAGCATCGCATGGGCCCACGCCCATGTTTGGTGGGCCCTTTTGAAGATTTAGCATGAGCGAACGTGGGCTTTCGGATAGAACAAAATGAAAACTAATGATAAACGCTTCCAAACACTGCCTTATTGATTTGCAATAAAATACTGTAGTCAATACTACAGCTAAACTCTCGGCCGCTCTCTATCCCTTCCAGATTCTCCTATCATTCTGCCTCCTCCGCAATTCTCTCTCTCTTAGGAGCGACAAAAATCTCCACCTCGTCCGAGACCCCACGCGTCGGATCCGATATCTGTCGCGTCACGATGGAAGATTACTCGAATTTATTCGTGGAAGAGACGTCGTGGTACAATGACATTGTTCTGGGTTCGATGTTGCCCGAGAAGTGGTGGGCGCCGCTTCCTCACTTCTACAGAGGGTGGCTCCGAAACTACATTGGTGGCACCTCGCTCTATCTGCTATCCGGGATCCTGTGGTGTTTTTATATCTACTACTTGAAGCGCAACGTTTATGTCCCTAAAGGTGTGTTCTTTTAAGTGTATCTTTCGGTTTTTCATTTTGCCCCTTTGTCTTTGTTACTCGAGGATCAATTTCGTTTCCTCTTTTGCGGTCCGATATAGATGTTGGCCTTTTGTTATTGTATGTGGGTTTTTGGATTATTAGTTTAAGTGAATCAATTTTGCTTTATATTATACTGCTATAAAGTTACAATCCGGTTCGACTTTATGTCCAGTTTGTGGGGTTTACGGTGTTCTGTAGTATGAGGATTAGATCTTTAATTTTTGCTCTAGTCTTTCACTTGCTTGACATGGTTATTTGGACTATGTCGCGCTGAAATGGTATTAGATCCCCTCATTTCATCTTTTCATCCACCTTATATTGTTATTTTACGTTTTTGCTTGTTCATTGCATTTTTTTAATTGTGTGTTGTTATTTGTACTTATTTCAAATTGTAAGATGACAAATCATCTGGTCTGTAAATGTGGACATCTGGAAATAAGTTACTGTGATCGAGAGCATAAACTAAAAGTAGCCTATGTTAAGAACTGTTGCTCAATGAACTCGTCTTCAAGTTTCTATATTAATTTTTCTGAGTAAACGTGAATGCGAATAGGGTTTAAGTCTTTTAAATCAATGATATGACCCCTCATACCATTAAATGGCTTAACAGTCAAGTATGCTACCGGGGAATAGATAATGACAGGTTAGGCTGAAAATATCCCTAGGGGCTTTATCGTTTCAGACTATAATCTCGTGTGATTCTTAATTATTTTTATGTCTTATGAATTCTAGTGTACGTGCAGCTTAATTTGTATATGATTCTGTGTTTGTGATGTACCCCTTTGGACTATTTGACCGCTAACTGTTTTATTACAGATGCCATTCCATCGAACAAAGCCATGCTTTTGCAGATAGGAGTTGCCATGAAAGCCATGCCATGGTACTGTGCTCTTCCAACAATCTCTGAATACATGGTTGAACATGGATGGACTAAATGCTTTTCGAGGATAAGTGACGTCAGTTGGGTTGCCTACCTTGGCTATCTGGCTGTCTATCTCGTAATCGTCGAGTTTGGGATCTACTGGATGCACAGGGAGTTACATGACATAAAACCTCTCTATAAGTATCTTCATGCCACACATCACATTTATAACAAGCAGAATACACTTTCACCATTTGCTGGTAATTTCCTATTCTTTTGCTTCGCTTCTCTTATAATGCAAATAAATAACAAGTCTCAAATGTTTCAAATAGTGTGTAGTGCCACTCAAGGCAACTTTATTTTTGTACTTCCCTTTTGGGCCATGTGAGATTGCATCCTTTTTGGACTGTACTTACAAGGAAAGCTACAATTACCGTTGCCCTGAATAAGAAAGATGCCTGGTTTTCTATTTCTTGTCTTTTTTGTGCTTTTTGCTAAATCAGCATGCGTGGGAAATGCTGATGAAACCGACATAAAATGGAATTGTTTAAATTATTGGGTAACAAGAAGAAAAACATTGCTAAGACCTATGTGAACTATGTCATCCAATTTTCGCAAACCCTAAATTCCCATTATTCTTCAGAATGCTGCGGTGATTTTGCACTTTGGTAATGTTGCATTGGTGTTGAAAGATTCTTGGTATTTGTATGGATGCATTGTGCAATTTGTGTCTTCATAGATATGTATTCCACTTAACAGAACAGAACAGAACAGAACAGTAATAATGTATTAAACTGAAGAAAGATATATTGTGTCATGTAAAAGATGGATGTTGCAGTTTTATGCTCTGAGTTTTCCTTTTGAATTAGGTCTGGCGTTCCACCCGCTGGATGGTATACTGCAGGCAGTGCCCCATGTCATAGCTCTCTTCCTGGTGCCCACGCATTTTTCTTCGCACATAGCTCTCTTGTTCATTGAGGCCGTATGGACGGCAAACATTCATGACTGCATCCATGGAAAAATATGGCCCGTCATGGGTGCAGGTTACCATACCATTCACCACACCACATATCGTCATAATTACGGCCACTTTACAATCTGGATGGACTGGCTGTTTGGAACTCTTCGTGATCCTGTGGAAGATGAGTACAAGAAGATGTAGCATATGCTGTGTCAACGGGGTACCAAGTGTTCTTGGTTCCTGGTTAGGTGGTTCATTTGGTTCACGGGAACATGTGTGCTTTGGGTGTACATTTTATTGACCTTTAGTTGATGTTTCCAATCTAAAAATTTTCCTTGAGAAACTAAGGAATAAAAAACAGATTTTCGAGTTCCTTCTTTATGCTGCGTGCACTTTGTTCACCAGTTAGATGGGAATTTTTATGGTGCTTTTAGAGGCGCTGTGTGCCAATTACGGTCTGTTTCTAAGTCATGGCATGATCTCATCTGTATAAGGTGTTGGTGGATCGTATGTGTAGGTAACATAGAACTTGACCGGTTAAAATTTGTCTGTAGAGCCAGGTGGTGATGCAGCCAAATTTGTGTTGGTTGTTTTCCAATTTATCCGAAGTCAGCTGATTAATCATGCTAATGCTTACCGTTTTACTCAATATTTATTATCTTGATGGAAGCCTTTAGAAGCGCTGTTGCTGACGAAATGTTTGTTGGCAGTAACCAGGACTTAATTTGCTTTGAACATTAAAAAATGAGGCGTCGAATGGTACCAAGTGCAAAGACATTGTGGGTTGTCAAGATGAAGTCATGAAACCTGAAACAAGTTACGTCCTGTCCAATAATTCGTAATCTGGTCATAATTAATATAGGTTGATCTCAGTAACTTTGGAATTTTGGGCTTTACCATTTGTAAACGGTCATTGTCAGTCCCAGTTATTTTTTGATTGTGACAAAGTGAGCTTATTTTTTTTATATAAACGAACTTGTTTCGGTTTTTAACGATGTACTTTTATCTGTAATTTTTTAAAAATCATGTAAAAATAAAAAGCTTAAAAAAGATAAAATTTAAAAAATTATAATAATTCTGGTGTGTTTATTATGTCAAGTTTTTTAACAAACACAAACACAGACAATCTTCCAGGAATGCTTATTATAGTAAATTTTCTTGTTTGGCTCTCCCACATACCCCTTTGTAGTGGAAACGCGACTTTTACGTCTGTGATCGTTCACCTACAACCAATGGTGTGGAATAATTTTTGCAGTAGCACTTTTGATGAAATATATCTTGGAAACCCGACGACTCCGTTCTGCAGTCTCGACCACAAACGACGCTCACTCGCACCCGCGCCCGCTCAGAATTCCTCAATACCGCGGTGTTGGGGTGGTAGCACAGCTTTCTTGTCTTTACAAGTCCCGGAAACTACATAATCGAACCTTCGAAAAGATCGTTGTTGTTAGATTTAGTGTGTGTTACCTTCAAAAGCATTTTGTGCAATCCCATGTCTACTTCTTCTTTTCTTTCTCATTTGTCAAACGCCATGGTTTCTTTCCCTTACAACCCCACAAAATTTCCAACTCATTTAATCTCCTTAAGTCCTAAATTTAGTTTCATCACCTTTTCTAGCGGTCCTACTGGCGGCAGTAACAGCACAAAAGGCCGAAGCACTGAATATGAAAGCGATTATACGAAATCTTCGGAATCCATTCCACATTCAGGTTCAGCAATCAAGGCTCCCACTGCTCCATGGATGAATCAACCTCTCCTTGTTAAGCCCAATGAAATCTTGGAATTTACAAAACCAAGAACTAAAAGAGCTTCCTCCTTTGGCGGAAATGGAGAACATCCTGACACGGCTTTGACTGGAAGAGTGGGAGGTGGCAGAGGCAAGGTAGCGATGAAGAAAATCTTTAAAGGTATTGAGAAACTACAGGAGGCCCATAATTCAGAGGGAACCGGAAAAAACCCAGAAAATGTTAAGTTCAAATTCGCGCCGGGAGATCTCTGGGGAAATGCGCTTTATGAACGTAATACTGAATTTGAGGAGAGTTCTGATGAGGCCAAGGAGGTTTTGGAAAGTAGTGAATTTGACATTCCTTTTGCAGAGATTGAGAATGAAAGGAAATTGAAAAAATGGCCATGGGAAAGGGAGGATAAAATGGTTATTAGGAGGGCAGCAAAGGAGCAGGTAGTGACGGCTGCTGAGTTGAGCCTCGACGAGGTGTTGCTAGAAAGGTTGAGAGGTGAGGCTGCAATGATAAGGAAATGGGTAAAGGTTAAGAAAGCTGGGTTGACTCAAGCTGTTGTCCATCAAGTTCATTTTGCTTGGAGAAATAATGAGCTCGCCTTGCTTAAATTTGATATTCCTTTGTGCCGCAATATGGATAGAGCGCGAGAAATCGTTGAGGTTAGGGATTTATTTACTTTCCATCGTCATTTCCATATAAAAATATACTGGGGGGTTTTGTAATTCTTCTATCAATCATGAAGTGGATCTCCCTTTTCTTGGATAACCTGGCTTTATCGAGGATGGGCCTTTGTCTTTCCCCCATTGTGAGAACAGGCATTATCTTTATGATGAATCACTAACCCAAGAAAGGATCCAGAAAGTTTACTTTCATGGCTCATTTTAAAATCATAAATTCCTTCCGTAAATCATCAGGGGAAATGTTATTACTGTCTTATACTTTCATTAGAGTCCTTAATGTGTCATTTGCCTGGTATCATTGCACTTTTCTTACAAAATTAATGTGTGTGAAAATACCTCATGTCAATGAAGATATATTCTCTCACTTGCGATCACCTGATGTTCTTTCTTTAGAATGTTTTGGTTGCTTCATAATATATTCCTATGTCACTAAGCAGATGAAGACTGGAGGGCTTGTTGTATGGAGAAATAAAGATTTTCTTGCTGTTTATAGAGGATGCAATTATCGGGCAGGTCCAAAACATCACTGCAACTCTGTTGGTGATAAAATGAATTCTTATTCTACTATGAATTGCCAAGATGCCACAAATGTTGGGCGAGTAAGTTCTGATGGAAGTAATCTAGACGAAATGACTGATGGAAAAGATAGGCAATGTGAAAGCCTGTACACAGCAACACTATATGAAAGAGAAGCTGATAGACTGTTGGATGAGCTAGGTCCGCGCTATGTTGATTGGTGGATGCAAAAGCCTTTGCCTGTTGATGCAGATCTGCTTCCAGAACCTCTTCCTGGATTTAAGATGCCTTTTAGGCGCTGCCCACCTTTTACTAAATCAAAACTGACTGATGCTGAGCTTACATATTTGAGGAAACTTACTCACCCTTTACCAACTCATTTTGTTCTTGGTATTCTTTCCTTCTGTTGTTGTGGGAATGATTCTGAACTGAATAATTATTAAATTAGGATTCAATGTTTCATGGACTGTTCGGTACATTTGGTTCACCTGAAAGCTCCATTTTTTAGTCTCATATTTGGTAGCTCACACTGGCATACACATGCTGTTAATTTTGATTGCCGTGCTTATGGGTCTGACTGAGTTTTGTTTGAATTTTTTGAAGGAAGAAACAGGAAACTGCAAGGGTTGGCAGCTGCTATTATTAAATTGTGGGAAAAATGCCATATCGCAAAGATTGCTCTGAAGTGGGGGATTCCAAACACAGACAATGAGCAAATGGCATATGAGCTTAAGGTATATCTTATCTAAATATAATGTTATTTTCTTTATATGTGATCGTATACTTGTCATGTTCAAACTCTCGCTGTTATGCGACAACTGATTTGTCAGTTGAGTGAGTTTTTCTCTGATTTGCAAAAATTTGTGATTAGCCTGCTAGCTTGGCCAAGTATGCAATGCCACAGCTTTTTTTCTTTGCCTTTCTGTCTGTTCTTTGGTTCAGCCTTAACTGTAGGTAAGGTACTTGATTGCCTTCTTCCAGGAAGAAATAGTTTGCTAATATACTCAAATGGAATCGTCATGTTTATTCAATGGTTATCTCATGATTTGATTGGTGATACATGAAATCAACCGGACACTTTGTGAGAATTTAATAGCACAACAATCGCTCGTCATCTGCCTAACCCTGTTTTTGATTGACAAAATGTGTGAAGCTTAGGCAGAAAGCATACGTGTTCCAACGGTGAATACGATAATTTGATTAGGTTAAAGTATTGCTTAAGAGAATGCTTCCTTTTTATCTCTACACCTGGATTGACAGAGGTTTCTGTAATTTAGGCATTTTATGCATCATAGAAATGCTCTGAAAGAATATAGATGAAACTGTAAATTTCCTGAGCCAAACTAGTTACCTTAAGTTGAAATATAAAAACGACACGACTATATATAGGGACGTTTATTCCTGTGAGGTTTTCTCATTCTGGACATGTTCTCTCTTTCATTTAAACGGTAACTTATTGCAGAAGTTATTTTAGGATTGATTGACATGTAGTTCTAGGTTAGAATGGTGGTATCTGTTTGGGCTTCCCCTGTTAATGAGTTACGGCAATGACCAACTGCTTGAAATAAGGCAATTCATTCTCTGTCAATGAGTTTCCCAGTCTGTCAAACACAGTTCTCTGTTGCAATGGGTGGTATACTGCAGGCAGTGCCCCATGTCATCACTCTCTGTTGCAATGGCCACATTAAATTCTTTATGACTTCTTCACAATGAAACTATGGGCATCTACAGTCATATTGATTATCTCCTGATGCAGAGTCTCACCGGAGGAGTTCTTTTGCTGCGTAATAAGTTCTTAATAATTCTCTATAGAGGTAAGGACTTTGTTCCCACTGAAGTTGCAAAAGTAGTGGCTGAAAGAGAGATGGAGCTCACAAGATGCCAACTTCAGGAAGAAGTTGCAAGGCTAAAAGCAAGTGAAACCTTTTCTGCCACTGATGAACATTCAGCTAACTGTGGTGTCATGGGTACTTTATCAGAATTCTATAATATTCTCTCAGAAAGCAAGAACCTGAAGATAGAAAAGACTGAGGTTGAAGTTCTACTGGAAGCAGAACAGGAAAGGCTGGAAATGGAACTCAAAGATCAAGAGCGAAAACTTTTCATTGTAATATTTTATTTTTCTTTTATATTGCACTTTGCTACGAAAAATGGGATATTAACGAACTGTACCTTGCAGCTCAAGAAGAAGATAGAGAAATCGGCTAAAGTTTTAAAGAAACTAAAAAATGTGTCGAGATCTTCTGAGCGAGATCCAGATATGGAAACTATCTCCAAAGAGGAGAGGGAATGCCTGCGGCAGATGGGATTGAAGATTGACAGCAGCTTAGTGCTTGGTAAGGGAAAACATGTTCTCATGATCTATCTTTAGTGAATCATTTTGTTTTCAACTACAATTTTTTTTATGTTATTGCTATACATGTCATTATATGATACTTAATTTTGAATTGCATTTGTAATTTTTTTTAATGGCTTCAGGAAGGCGGGGGGTTTATGATGGTGTCATAGAAGGAATGCATCAACACTGGAAGCACAGGGAAATTGTTAAAGTGATTACAATGCAGAAAAAATTATTACAGGTCATGTTTACTGCGAAGTGTCTTGAGGCGGAAAGTGGTGGGATCCTCGTATCTGTTGTTAAACTTAAAGAAGGGCATGCTATAATAGTTTATCGTGGAAAAAACTATAAACGCCCCAAGATTGCAATGCAAAATTTGCTGAACAAAAGAGAAGCATTATCCAGATCAATTGAAATCCAAAGACTTGGAGTAAGTGGATTTAAGTTCATGGTATTATCTCCGTTTCAGGGCTTTCTTATGCTGAGCTGACTGACGTGTGTGCCAAATATCTTGGAACTTTTTCTGTCCTATAGTCAATGAAGTTCTTTGCCCATCAAAGAGAGCAGGCAATCTCTGATCTACAATGCAAGCTGGTACCTTTATTTGTATTTCTTGATGTAAACTGCAATCTTTCATGCTATTTTGGCTCAAAATTTTTGATAAGTAAATGAAAATAATAGAGAAATGAAAAAAAAAAAGGAAAATTCTAAATCTTACATCTTGTTTGGTTGAAGGATTTTAACAAGGAACTATTAAATAAATAAAATCAACAAAAGTTCAAAATTCAAATTTTTTATTCTTTAAGAAAAGAATAGTTAGAAAATGAATGAAAACATGGATGTTGTACAAGTTTTAGAGAATATGAAAGAGTTAAACTTATTTTACTCCCATTTTCCTTTTTCTCTTCCTTAACAATTATTTTTGTTAATCAAACAACTAAAAATATTTTCCTTCAACATTTTCTTTTCATTTCATCTCCAAAAACCTATAAACTTAGTGTAAGAGAATTTTTCTGGAGATGATTATGTGTGATAGTAAATGTTGAATTCTCTTTGATCAACTGCTTAATTTGAAGGTTTCGACTAAGATTTTGTTTCCCCAACTTCTGCATTGTATCCTTGACAATGGATATCTAAGCCCTTGGTCTGTTAAATTTCAGGATGAGCTTTCAGAAAGAAGAATTGAGTATAGAGACTGATAAGCCTATTCAATATATGCATTATTGTGTTACAAATCCTATGAATTCTCTTTGGTGCGAGGAATGACGCAGTGTTGAATCATAAACCTTGTGACTATTGGGAAGGGTATGCTCATATTTGTATACTTTTTTCGGAAAATTTTCAGAAAATTGTAGGTAATACTTTTGAGCAGGAGATAGAAATATTATGATAAGCATCTATGTATATAGGTTTGGCCATGGTGGCTAGTTTTGTGTTCTCATACCACTGGTTTGATGATACCATCTAGCGTTCCATGGTGTGACATTCAGGGGTTTTTTTTCTTTTTTTTTCTGAAGTTAAATTGACTAGTTCTTAAAGAAGTTTTTCCCTATATTACTTTGATATTGAGAGTTCATATTTTGTAGAGGCACTTCCGTTAGAAAAATGGTCAAGGTTGCTTGCTTTAAAATAAAATAGAAGAGAAGTATTTAAAGGTACTTGAATGATCTTATTTGCACCAATTACAGTAGTCATAAAATTAGCCTCTTTATCAGTGCTTACAATGCCCTGTCCATGGTTTTGGTATCAGTTGCCGTTATTCCAATCTCTTGTCCATTTCAAGATGGCTGTAAACAAGGTACTTCGTTTTTTCTTTTTAATAATTGCTGACTGCATTGTCAAATGGTTTTCATTTAGATAACCATATGCAAACAATGAACTTAGTCTTGTGATAGATTCCTGATATTGAGGTAAAATTTTTATGTTTTCAAATATCCACCATAGTACTGGTAGCATCACTTTGGTTACACCCATTGAAATGCCGGCAGCTCGGAATCAATGTTGCTACGAATTGCTTTTTAGATTGGACAGATAATTGTAGAGGTTTTCAGAATCAAATAGAGTTCTACATTTGAAGCTATAGTCCAGATGATTGTACAGATATGGATGTGTGTGCCAGGACATTTTTGTTTATAAAATGGAAGCAATAGCTTCTGTTAAGGGGTCCCCTAGCTTTGGTCCCTTCTTGTTCCTCTGTTTTCTTTTCCTATACTATACACCCTTTCAACTTTTACATGCTTCCCTAATTTGCATTTAAAGTCTATGGGCATTTTGATACATGATTAATGATCTGGAACAATGTAGCACATGACAAATTTTGGTTTGAGTCAACCCAAACAAATTGTTAGACAGTAGCTAATCTTCAGCCAAATTTTGTGTCTCTACATCTATGGAGACTGTATTGGAAGAAAATTGAGGTGCTGACAACTTAGGATGAGAAAAGAATGGCTTTGGGGGAATTTGTATAGATTGAAGGCTACCTTCTAACATCTCCACAACCTTTGTCATTGATGGCCTATCTGATGGAGTTGTCTGGATGCACCAAAGCCCTGTCAGTAACATTTTCCTTGTAGTTTCTTCATCCTCTTCAGTCATGAGGTAATCTAGTTGATTGTTGGTGAGCACTGCATGCTTGTATATTTTGTCAAGAAAGTAATTTTGACTTGAATGAATTGTTTCAATGTCATTAATTTTTCTTGCTCCAGCCATTTCAAGTAGTACCATTCCGAAGCTATAAACATCAGATCTATGGGAAACTGCTCCAAAACTTCTGCAGAATATTTCTGGAGCAATATATCCAATAGTTCCTATTGTTCCGAGCACTGATATTATGCTCTGCGTCTTCCCTGACAATTTTGCAAGTCCAAAGTCAGATATTTTTGGACAAAAATCCTCGTCCAAAAGAATGTTATGAGGCTTGATGTCAAAATGAACAATCCTTGTGTTGCAGCCTCTGTGTAGATATTCAAGACCTCTGGCAACGCCAACTGCAATCTTGTGCAACTTTTCCCATTCTGCGTGACACTCCGGAGTGAGTTGTCCACTCCTGTAGATGAACTTATCTAATGATTTGTTGGGCATAAATTCATACACTAAAGCTGTTCTCCTTTTGTCATAACAAAATCCCAGCAGCTTGACAATGTTGACATGGGAAGTCCTACTGATGCTGGCAACTTCATTAATGAATTCTTCTCCATTATCATTTGTTTCAGTTAAGACCTTAACTGCAACAAGCTGACCATCAGGTAACTTTCCTTTGTATACAATCCCGAACCCGCCTTGTCCTAGCTTATCCGTGAACGATTTTGTTATTTTCTTGATTTCATTGTAGCTGTATCTCTTCGGAGCCAGAGATCCATTGTTTAGCAGAAATTCATTAACTTTTTGATTACTTTTTTGCTCCAGTCCGCGCAATCTACATTTTTTTGTGATGTAGAAGATAATGAGAGATGATACAAATATACCAGCAACACCTAGTGTCACTCCTGCCATGGAGACAGATGATAAGTTATATAATTCGAGCTCTGAACCGTGACAATGTTAAATAAGTTGAAAATGCTAGAAAATTTTACCCTTTATTACAGACTTCTGCAGATTCGAGAGCCCTTTTCTAGATCCTGTAAGAAAAAACTAGTTAGTATCAAAATATCAAGAAAATTTTCTCCTCCCCTTTGTAGGCATGGGCAAGAACTTTAAAGCCTGCAAGAATGATTAGTAATATGATCCCATGAGAATAAAATTCTTTGCTAGCCTTCCTATGGAAAGAAATCTTGGTTTGATGCTAAAAATGTAGATGAATTCGCCTTTAATTAAGAGTGCAGTGCTTTGGGTGTGACAATAATCCACCCTGCGGAGAAGGTTTAGAGGATTTATAAGATAAAGTTGAAACATGGAATATGGATGTTGGGGGATGGAAACATTTAAGATGCAATATTACGACTCGCTATATTTTTTAATACGACAGAGCACACACATGGTTAGCAATTGGCACTAAAGACGTGATGGATCATGAATAAACTCTCTTTAATAGAAAGTTGCGGGATTATCCTTTTCCATAATAAATGAGCTGTGCAGATACAAAAACTTAAAACCAGAATGGATTGTAAGTCTATTGTTCGGCTATAAAATGTATTTGTTAAGCATAATTTAAAAAGCTAAAACGAGTTTGATGACGACAATGTTTCATGTGAAAGATTGAAAATGTGGTCTAGTCTGAGGGAATTTAGATTTTTCATGTAAGTGGAAATAAGAACGTGCCCTGCATGTGTACGTCATTTGTGTGGAAGTAAATGTTATGCTTAGCAATTCCATAATTTACTATTTGTTAATTATTATATATAATATCAAAAAATTGAGACATATTGATTTAGTCTTAAATTTATCAATTAATATATTACCTTGAATCTTTATATATATATCTTAAACATGTTATTATTTGATATATATTATATTGGTTTTTCTTTAAAATTTAAAATTGAATTATTTTCTTATCTCTAAATGTATTATTTATGCCCTTTCAATTTTTTTTATTTTTATAGCATAGTTCTTTGAAATATTGAGTTGTTTATTTATACTTTTGTATTTACCATATCAAAAATAATATTAATATCTTACCTTTAAAAATAGATTAATTGTATAAATAAATATATACAAGATATTATAATTTGAACGTCAAGCAGTTGGACTTACTCACATTACTATATTAACAATAAGAAATCATTTTTAATTGTTTCTTCTAAATAAATAAAACAATAAATAAGGAAAATGCCTAACAAATTTTAGTTTATATGAATGAATTTTAATTAATAAAAAAGAACTATATATTTTTATCTTCTAACCGTGGGAGCTTCCAGATTTCAGCAGAAGTGTAGCTCAGTCTTGTGACTGCCTTGTATATTTGGCTAGTCACTTCTGCTCTCAAAGAAACAGTGAGAAATTCAGACTGCACTGCAATAACATCTGAGTGCTTACTGCCTTCCCTTTCAAGATTTGATCTTTCCAGTCTTGTTCCCTTTTTTTACCATGTTTTTCTGCATTTTCTCATAACATAAGCATAAGATAGAATCACATTCTTACTGATGGGTTTGATGCTGAAAGATGGACTTGCCCTTTAAGGGCAAAGAAGTCTGGTAATTGACAAAACATGCCATTTGGTGTTTTTTCTTCCCCAACGAATAGAAGCTTCTGCTAGACGTACTTTAATGATTGGTGAATTACGAAGTGGGTGCCTTGTTTATGGCAATGGCTACCGATACGGTTGATTTTAAATTTTGATGGATATTTTTAAGTGTTTTTTAGTAAGAATTGCATAAAATAAATAAATAAATAAATAAAATTTTAAAAAAATAATGATTAAATATGTATTTTTTAATTTAAAATTTGAAAATAAACATAGATGTTTACGTGTGATTGTATTGAAATAAGTGATATATTTGAAAGTAAAATTTTGAAGATTTAAAAATTTTAATTTATTTGAATATTATATATATATATAATATAATAATAATTAGATGATATAATAATATATAAAAATAATGATTAATTTTTAAAATATATATATATATATATATATAAATTTGACTGTATGTTTTATATATATAAATATTGATTTAATTAAAAATAAATATAATAATAAAAAAATTAATTAGCTATCTAAGTAAAAAATTAAATATATATTTAAATAAAAATTTTATTGACTAGTACAGCAAGGCTTGTAAAGTTTAATAATAGGTTGGAAGATGGAAGGACGGGTTTAAAGCATGACCAGTGTTTATGACAAGTCTGGTGAATAATGAATAGAAAATTGAAAGAAAGGGTGGTCGTAAGCATTGTTTTAAAAATTGGGTCAGACCAAACCGGGTGGTTCAATCAATTCGACTATGAATTTAACGATTTTTTGATTCAATTAAATTATAAAAATTAGAAATGCATAGAACCCGGTCAAAATCGGTGAGAATTGGCTAAAACTAATAAAAATCAACTAAAAAATCTATTAAATTGGTTTTATCTAAAAAAAATTTTTAAAAAGAAAATTTTAGTAATTTTTTAAAAAAATTTATAAAATAAATTTTTACTCTTTTTTCAAAATTTTTTACATTTACAACTCTTTAATATTAGTTAAATATACAATTTTTATTTTGACTTTTGTTTTTAGTAATTTTTATCCTTTTATTTTTCTAATCAATATTTTAAAAATTTAATTATTGTATCTTAAAATTAAAATTGGTCATATTAATTAATCTTTTTATTTTTTAAAAATATTTTTTCAATTTTATACTTTTAATTATTTTTGAATTTAATCTGTTTTTTAATTTATGTAATAAAATTTTATTTTAGTTGAATTATTTAATTTTTAATATTATATCTAAAATTCATTTTTTAATATATTATTATATTAAATTACATTTATTTTATAAAATATTTTTATTATAATATATATAATATTATATATTTAAAATAACCGATTTTTTAACTCAACCAATCAATCAGTAATTCAATAACTCAAGTAAATTTTTTAGTTTGAACACTGTTTCAATTTTAAAAACTTTGGTTGCAAGTAGTCAAAATAGCCAGTGCAGTGACATGTTGAAATATCAACTCGGTTGAAGCTATGAAAAATCCACGACACATAGGGCAATGTTTGTTTTTGTTTTTTTAACTTGTGTTTTTGGTGTGTTTTTTCAATTTACGTAAAAGTAAAAATAAAAATAAAAAAAATTAAAAAATATAATGATTATAATGTGTTTTTTGAGAGCCAAAATTGAAAACAAACATGGCCTATGTTGGTTGCTAAATTAATAGTTATTTATCAACACTTAAAAATATTACGAATTAGATATCTTATTAAACATGTTTTATTCAAATTCAAATTTAAATTTCTTTTTCTCTTATATTTTTGTAAGTAATTAATAATTTTTTAACTATTATAATTATTCACAATACTATTATATTATTCAATTATTATTATATATTAAATGTATAAGTGAATAATTTTTTTATCAATTCAAATCTTACATACTAAATATAATTTTTATACTTACTCAAATTATCCAAATTTTCCTCTCCTACCTTAATTAAGAAACAAACATAGCCTTGATCTCTCAATAAAATTTTGTCTTTTAACGTTTTTCAGGCATTGAGAGGGAACAAATAGCGACAGGTATCTACACTATTATGCCGCGTTGGAACACTGGTGTCCAGATCCTACGTGTGAAAATCCAGACAGAGAATATAATGAAAGAATACCTCAGTCATTTGCGCCATTAAATCATGTGGCAGCCAAAACTTCAACTTTGCCAGCTGAACTATATTGAAAATTTTAACCAACCCCAGAGGCCATGATTATTTCTCATTTTATAAATGTTAATCACCACTTAAAAATTTTACAAATTAAATATTTTTATCATAAAAATTTTATTTAAATTTAAATTTAAAAATTTTACTTTCTTATCTTTTATAATTAATAATTAATAATTTTTCAATCGTTATACTTATTTATAATTAAATTAATACTCAATTTTAAATTTTTTTATTCACGTTCATTTTTTACTTATAATCATTACTACATATTAAATTTATATAAAAATAATTTTTTTACTAATTCAAATTTTATAAATTAAAAATAATCTTTATCCCGCTCAAATTGTCATCCCTGTGCTAATTAGAAAACTAACATAGTCAAACAGATCCAGCTCTCGGAGTTCTAATCAAAAAGTGGTTCGCACAAACATTAGCAAAGGAAATCAGGAAGAGCGCCAGAGAGTTGACGAAACAGAGAGGAATAACCAGCTATACATACCGTTTCCATTTCCAGTTCGATAGTCGTTGCAAGTCGAAGAGTAAGCTCGATCAGCGCAATAGCATGCAAACGAATATGAATCCGGCTTTTGCCCGCAGAACCCACCCGACTGCACGCACGTATAGCATTCTCCATTATCCACCGACCACCGGATAGAAAACCCACTCCGCAGGGCACCCTGCAAGAGATTCGTCGATGCAGTCACGGGAGTTTCCAAAAATCGGGCCGCTGTTTGATTCACCCGAACAAAAATGCGATCGCTGCACGTGCTAACGTTTTCCAGCCCTTGTGCTCCTGTGGTCAGGTCGAAGAAACTCCAGCTATTCGTGGCGTTCACATCGCACTCGAACTGATTACGTGGCGTTTCTGTGGGAGGCTGACTTGGCGTGCAGCCATAGTACAGAGTGATACTCTGGTCATTAGAACTTGAATGAAAATTGAAAGGGCTGGAATCTATTGTTGTATTGAAGAGAAGCGTCGGACAGAGGGTGCCCCATAGGTCGTCTCTCGAGACTATGAGAGTTCGCGTGGAGTTGTCGATAGAAAGAACTCGGTAGGACTGTGACGAGATGTTAAGCCGGGTAACCTCGTCTTGGCAGCTTAACTCGAAACCAGAACGCCCACACAAAGCCGGGCGGTCGCCTCCAGAGAAGGGATATCCTATTTCCTCGATCCCGCCACACTGAAATGTCTGCCTGCAGGCTTGATGCTGCTGATCATCTTGACAGTAACAGTGAGGGATTCCAAGTAGTGTGAGGGCCGTGAGGAACAGGGGGAAGAATCTTGGATCGAGATTTGGGTTCATTTTGGAAGGGGTGGCTTGGTTTCGTTGTGGACAGATAAGGAAGGGGGTGCAAAAGCTTTCTTAAAAAGCCAAAGATCGTTTTGAAGACTGATGGGTTTGATGCTGAACGATGAACTTCCTTTTAAGGGCAGAGAAGTCTGGGACATGACAAAACATGCCATTTTGTGTTTTTTTTTTCCCCAAAGAATAGAAGCTTCTGCTAGACGTAGTTTAATAATGATGGGAGAATTACGAAGTGGGTGCCTCGTTGATGGCCATGGCTATGAAACGGTTGTTTTTAAATTTTGATGGATATTTTTAAAGTGTTTTTTAGTGAGAATTGTGTATAAATAAATAAATAAAATTTAAAAAATATAATAATTGAATATATATTTTTTAATTTAAAATTTAAAAATAAGTAAACATATTTAAGTGTAATTATATTGAAATGACTGATATATTTGAAAGTAAAATTTTGAAGTTTTAAAAATTTTAATTTATTTAAATATTTATATATATAATATAATAATAATTAGACGATATGATAATATATAAAAATAATAATTAATTTTTAAAATATAAATATATAAATTTGAGGGTATGCTCTATATATATATATATATATAAATATTGATTTAATTAAAAATAAATATAATAATAAAAAAATTAATTCGCTATAGAAGTAAAAAAAATTAAATATATATTAAAATAAAAATCTTACTGAATACTGTAGCAGGTCTTGTGAAGTTTAATAATACGTTGGAAGATGGAAGGACGGGTTTAAAGCATGACCAGTGTTTATTTCAAGTCTGGTGAATAATGAATAGAAAATTGAAAGAGTGGTCGCAAGTAGATTCAGTCAAAATAGCCAGCGCAATGACATGTTAAAATATCAACTCGATTGAAGCTATGAAAAATCAACGAGACATATGGCAATGTTTGTTTTTGGTTTTTTAACGTGTATTTTTTAAAGTTATGTAAAAAGAAAAGAAAGATAGAAAAAAATTAAAAAATATAATAATTATAACGTGTATTTTTTTAGAGCCAAAATTGAAAAAAAAAATAGCCTATGTTTGTTGCTAAATTAATAGTTATTTATCACTAATTAAAAATATTACGAATTAAATATCATATTAAACATATTTTATTCAAATTGAAATTAAAATTTCATTTTCTCTTATTTTTTGTAAGTAATTAATAATTTTCAATCATTATAACTATTCACAATCAAATCAACATTTATTTCTATAATTTTTCTACTTATATTTATTTTTTATTATTTTATAAATTTATATATTATCATATTATTCAATCATTATTATATATTAAATGTATAAATAAATATTTTTTCTATCAATTCAAATCTTATATATTAAATGTAATTTTTATATTTATTCAAATTATCCAAAATTTCCTCTCCTATCTTAATTAAGAAACATACATAGCCTTAATCTCTCAATAAAAATTTGTCTTTTAACGTTTTTCAGGCATTGAGAGGGAACAAATAGCTACAGGTATCTACAATAATGTACAGCGTTGGAACACTGGTGCCCAGATTCTCCGTGTGAAAATGAAAGAATACCTCAGTCATGTACGCCATTAAATCATGTGGCAGCCAAAACTTCAACTTTGCTTGCTGAACTATATTGAAAATTTAAACCAACCCCAGAGGCCATGATCATTTTCCATTTTATCACTATTTATTCTCACTTAAAAATCTTACATTTTATCATACAAATTTTATTTAAATTCAAATTAAAAAATTTCAATCTCTTATCTTTTATAATTAATAACTAATAATTTTTCAATCAAACCAACACTTATTTCTATATATTTTTTTATTCACATTCATTTTTTTTACTTATAATCATTTTTTTTACTTATATTAAAAAAGTATAAATTTATTTATTTTAAGCATCATAAATGTTTTTATAATTTATTTTGTTTCTAATTATTTTTAATTTTTATTTCATTTGATATCTTATTTAATTTCTTATTTAATTTTTTCTATTAAAAACAAGAAACTAATTAAAAATTTCAGATTGTGCCAACAAATGTGACCTATGGCAGAATCTACCAACGGGTGCAAGATACAAGAGACCCTTCTTATGGCATTTATCAGAACACATACAGCAACTATAGAAAGGATTCAAGCTAAGGAATCTGCCAACCATTCTGTTTTCGATCAACTAGAAGGTGACTTGGATGCTGATAGTTTAACAGCTTAGCAAATCAGTCAAAAGTTAAGTTAGTTAGCCCAAGATGTGGCTAGAGGTTATTAGAAGTTAATGGAGTAACTTCCAGGCAGTTCCCTAATACTTGGATTTACATATCCAATGTAATAGTTACCGTGTATGTGAGATTTAGAATCTACAGTTCCATTCTTCCTACAGTTCATCTTTCTTGTTCTTACTTCTTTTTTCTTGTATTTTTTATCAAGTTTTTAGCATGATTGGGAGTGCTCAATCTAATATGGTATTAGAGCAGGCCTTGATCTGATAGCCTCCAATGTATTCATTCCTCTCTGTGCCAAATTCTCCCTAACAACAACACTTGTATCTTTCCTCTCATTGTTTCTTTTTGATGAAGTCATCTTTAAGGTCTATTAATCCTCCTCACTACGAGTCTCCTTTAGTTCACTCACCCGAGGATCCCAACTTTCTATTCTATATTCATCGAAGTGACATTCAAGAGACTCTCATTGCATAGCCTTAGTTGATAGGGACAAATTTCCACACTTGGAGTCACTTATTCACCCTTGAACTGTCCATCTGCAACAAGCTACGCTTCATCAATGGCACCATTCAAGAACCAACTATTAATGACCCTCTTCACATTGCTTGGAGGAGATGCAACGACTTGATTATTGCATGGCTACTAAGGTCGATGACTCCTTCACTGGAAACCATGGTCTTCTACATGAAGAAGGCATCACAGATTTGGGAAGTTTTGTCCAAGCAGTGTTCTTTCACATATGAAAATCGGGTATGCAGGCTTCAAAAGGAGCTACATAATGTTGTGCAAGGTTCTAGGACTGTGGATGAGTATTACATTGAGTTAGTTACTATATGGGAACAACTGAGAGAATACGGACTTGATCCACTTTGCGAGTGTGGAGGATGCAACATGGATTGCTTTAGGTCTTTTGCTGAAATAGAAGAGAAGAGACTGGAAGTTGTGTGTTCCCATTGTAGAAAAAAATGGCTCAAAAAGGAAAAATGTTACAGGTTAGTTGGATTTTCGCCCAACTTCAAGTTCACAAAAGAAAGAGGCAAGCAATACCAAGTTGCTACCAATCAAGTGAGCCTACAAACTAAATGTTGCAATGCAGAAAGATCCCCTTTAGATGGAATGTTCTTGTACCAGGAACAGTTGAAGAAGTTGATTAACTTGTTAAGTCCCCAAGAGAAGCTTCAATCTAATGTGGAAGGTTAGCAGGTTCCAATTGGACAGGCCGCTACACATGGCAAGATTGAACACCTCACCAATTACTCTAACTTTGTAGGTATAAGCCAATCCATTTGTAATCCCTCTTCATTGTCACTTGAACCCTCGATCATTAATAGCCTTTCCAAGCACCATATATACCTTGCTCATAGTTCTAATCACAGCACAGAATCACAAAATAGCACACACATGAATTTCCCACTAGCTTCATTGGAATTGATTATCGATACCATTGCATTTGATCATATGTGTAGTTATTTAGAGTTGCTTGCTACTCATAAACCTGTGAAAAACTGTTTTGTTAGTCTTCCAAACAAAACCAAGGTCCTAATTACTCACATAGGTTTTGTGGTCATGACAAAAAGCCCCACAGTCACAAATGTGTTGCATGTACCCTTCTTTAACGTTAACCTATTATCTTCTAGTAAACTTGCAAAATCACTTAACTGCTACCTCATCTTTAACTCTAGTACATGCTATATCCTGAGCCTTTCATCGTGGAGGAAGATTGGAATAGCTAAACAAACTTAAGGGTTATATATCATGAAGTAGAAGGCATCAGGCATTACCTTTCATCTCAAATCCAATTTTGTAATAACTTCTGCTGATACAGATCCTAGCCTTAATAAGTTTGATTCGTGATACTATAGACTAGAACATACTTCTCATCTTGTAGCTGAAAGATATATTCCTCTTGTCTAAATGTTATTGTAATGAAAGATGAGATTTGTGAAATATGTCATCAAACAAAGCAAAAGAAATTACTTTTTCCTTCTCATGAAATAAATACCAGCAAACCTTTTGATCTTCTTTACATTGATACATGAGGTCCCTACTCAACTTGTGCACTTGGTTGCTATCAATACTTCTTCACAATTATCGATGACTACTCATGTTACACTTGGATATACCTTATGAAGAACAAAAATGAGGTTCGACAGATTATTCTAGCCTTCCATAAATTAGTCATTTCACAATTCAGTACCAAAATTAAGGTCATTAGGAGTGACAATGTCCTTGAATTCAAAATGACATTCTTCTTCATTGAAAATGGTATCATCCTTCAACTCTCATTTGTAGAGACTCCTAAGCAGAATTCTATTGTAGAAAGAAAATACCAACACATCCTAAATGTTGCAAGGTCCTTGCTAATCCAAGCTTAAGCCTTTTTGGGGTGATGTTGTGCTGATTGTTGTCCACCTAATTAATAGAACACCCTCCAAAATTTTAAACTCTATGACTCCTCTTGAAATTCTATTTGGTAAACCACCTGAATATCAACATCTTAAAGTGTTTGGTTGCCTTACATTTATCGTGACACTAAAAAGGGGTAGGATCAAGTTTAATTCTAAGGCTAAGAGATGTGTTTTCATAGGGTATCCTAGTGGCATGAAAGTATACAAACTTTATGACCTGAATACTCAAGAAATCCTCTACTCAAGAGATGGAGTTTTCTAATACCATGTTTTCCCCTTTCATAAAAACTTCTCCAAGTCTCTTAATGCACCAAATCAGTCTTACAACGTTCCTTGCATTCATGAATCATCTTGTTTTGACATTTCCTTTGATTCTATTCCATTACATCATGGTCGGACTAATGAGACTGGTGATACAAACTTACTACACAACACACAATATCATGTGAGCAGCAATCATGAGCATGTGAATAACCATCAAACCTTTCTTGACATTTGAAGGATTTCACTATTTTTCTTACTTAGATCGCATAGTACATGGATATAGTTGGGATGGTGCAGTTTTGGCGTACCTTTACTGATCACTCTATGCGGCTTGCCAGAGATAGAGATCATCCATTTCTGACTTGTTGTCTCTTCTTCTAGTACTTTCAGCACACTTTATATTCTCATAATATGATTTTGATTCCAAGCATAGACTAGATTGTGATGGTAATCCTATTATTAATAATGTCGATATAGGCATGTTCTCGGATACTAAGATTTGGGTCATAAATAGTAAGGTATCATTTTAACTTGGGTCCACTGACTTAATCTGTTGGTGAGAAGCTTCTGGCAGCGCCATGTAGTACCAAGTATGACTATGACAAACTTCGATTAATTTTCTATCATTCTACAATGCATAACTGTTACTTCTGCTTTTGTTTTTTTGTTTTTTGTTTTTTATAACTTTACAACTAGTCTTGCGTATGGAGATAGATGATAGAGACAGGTAGTCACAAAATACAGATTAGTTAGGAAATTTTAAATTCTGAGGCACGCACTTAGGTATGTTAGTAGAGTATATATTCTATCATATTACCAGTAGGATGTTTGATTGAAATAATCATCGCAACGTGTTTGTTGTAAATAATGTGTAGTTTAACTAGCTGTCTTATACTCTTAAGTGGTATACCACCTTGCCAGTGAAGTATAGGCACCATATGTGGACGTACTTGAGTCCACTTATCCTATATAAAATTGTGGAGATGTATTAACTGTAGCAAATTCTATGATAGTTTAAGATAATGTAGGACATTCTACCTACCTCCAACTCTAAGAGGACAACCTACATAGTATTGACCATTGAGGAGGGGGTCCACAGAGATTGAGTGACGTATCATCGAGCATACGTGGATTAGTAGTGAAGCCTATTAGTAGTTGTGCGTAGAGAGAGACACCATAGCCATGTCTCCCAAGTAATGCGCGAGTACACTGTTTGGTATTATTGGATCACTCACAGCATGATCTCTCCACTGACTGCCTTCGTAAAGTCTGGATTTTAGCCTAAAGGTGGTATCTGAACTGATTATATGATATGTAACTTCAAATAACATTTTTTATCTATTTAGGTGTCTTTTATAATAAAAATTTATTGTGTACTGAAACGCATCTCCATTTCAAGTCCATAAATTGGAGCAATTTTTCATAGATTTCGATACTAGTCATGTCTGGTGGGTTTTGGCATACGGTCGTGTGAGACATAGCAGAAGATTGCGTGCCTATGGTGAGGTGGGTGCCACCTTTACATCACATGACACGTCTGCAAAAATGCGCTCGTCTATGAGCAAGCCCAAGGTGGGGCAAGGCAGTGCATGTCGCTCTGCATCCTGTAGTCTAGCATCTTCGGACTGTGGTAGACCATCCAATTCGACATGTAGTGAAGAGTAGGTCTCTTGTACACCTACTATACCATAGTAACATAACGATATTTATATACTTTTTTCATCAGATTCATCCCTACAGAGTTTATACACTTCGGGATGCAAGAGCCTTAGTATTCAGAAAATAGTGTCTAGACGTTGATGCAGTACTTTGGGACATTGAAGGACTATACACGTATTTTTCATACATCACATGTTCCATAGAGTAGCTACCACACATATGATAAGGTGTAGCAGGACGATATATTGGAGTATTCTAGTGCACCGTTGCATGATGTTATGACACACCACAGTATATGGATAATGCTGCTAAATTGAGACCTAGCAGAGACCAATGTGCTACTAGGTGTGGCACTGGGGGTCATAAGACATTTGTATAGGTTTATGTTGTACAATATATTGACAACTTATTTGGATTTTCTTAGATAAATATGTTTGTGGGAGTGCTTTTCAAATTGTCATGTTTTATTATTTATTACTAGCACATGTCAAAGCGAGAAAAAAGGATGGTGCACATGTTTGTAGGATTTACATGAAACTTTTATGAATATAAATCGAAATTATCACAAATACATCTCACTAGTAATTTAGAAACGAAGTTCAATGAAAGCATGGTGTGTGCATAGTGCCTACATGTCTTACGGGAAGTTCATGCCTAGTAGAAATTCAATACAAGTTCATATATTAATACTCGTCATCTGATATCTCAACATCAGATGTGTACAATGGCTGCATGATCCTTGCCCAATTGACACGCGGTTTTTCTTCCTCTCCATTAGTTGCACATTCGCGAGCCATAATTTAGTAGCTGTTGCACTGTAGACACATAAGCATTTTATTGCTCTCATTTCATATTCGATTCAAAGTTAGTGTCTTCTTCTTAAGTGTTCCTTATCACATTGTTACCCCTTCTGACAAAGACAAAGTATTCCAACTTCTTGAATCTCCACAAAAATTTTACGCCATTCCTGCATTTGATATTTGCATTCCGCCTTCATTGTACCACGGTAAGTAGGTGAGTATCTTTAATTTGGATTTAAATTATATTGAAAATGGTCATCAAGAAGCCATGATCTTCCCATGGCTCAAAAGATATCCTTATCAATGTAATTCCATTTTGATGCTCAGAAAGGCTTAATTGATGTCTTGTTGCCAATAGCAGCATATAAATAAAAAACTCAATACTTGTCTCCAATGCATTGATTGGCCATTTGGCCCGTGAAATTCATTTATCACATGGCCCCTCAAATGTTTGTCTTTTTTTTTTACATCTTTTTTACCAATAGGTCACAAAGACTCTGCAATATTCAATGAACAAGTCTTATCGCTCAACTATTTCACCCTATCAATTAATGTATTATCAATGTTTTCTGCCTGATCATATCAATCAACAAGTCATGTGACCTTTTTCAATACATTTGTCCTACCAAATCAAAGGCTTTAAGTGCAATGATTGGTCATGAGGCTTATTAAATTCATTTATCATATGGGTCCTTATGTTCATGTGTCTTTTTTACAACTTTTTTTACCAACACATCATTAGGACTGCACCCTATTCAATACACATGTCTTATCGCTTAACTACTTCACCCAATTAACTAATTCGTCATCTATGTTTATTGCTTCATCATATTAGTTAGCAAGTTTTGTGACTCTATTCTATGTATTTATCTCACTAGACCAAAGGCTTCAGGTGCATTGATTAGCCATGAGCCCTACTAAATTCATTTATCACATGGACTCTCAAATGTTCATGTTTCTTTCATTTAACTTTTTTACCAACAAATCACAACGATGGTTAAAACAATCAATGAAGGTTTTCTCCCAAGTGACATGCAACCATGCAATGTTTCAATGCACCCATTTTCAAAATAAAGAAGATAAATATAAATAAAAAACCTAAAAGACAAATTCTAGTGCTATGTTTGGGATAAGGCTTTTGTTTGATATGATATTTGGTAAAAGTTATATTGAGATGAGTAATATGTTTAGAAAAATTGTTTTAAAGAGCTAAATAATATAATTTATTTGAATATATGCATATAATATATCATAATAATTGAATGATCTAATAATTTATAGGGATAACTATTATGCTATAGAATATAAATAAAAATAAATGTAAGTATATATGTAACTCATATACGAATTGATTTAATTGTGAATAGGTGTAATAGTTAATTAGTTAGTTATGTATATATGAGAGATGAAAATTTTGAATTTGAATAGAAATGTTGTCAAATAATATGTTTGATAGTATGAAATTTAAGAAATTATCTTGTGGTTGAATCCAAACATATCCTAGTGGAATAGTCAACTAATACTACAGTCTAAGGTGTAGACAACGGGTTTAATAAATTAATAACTAGACGGTCATGATTATTTTAGAAGACAATTTTTGATGACAGTTCCCATCACACAAGATACGTTTGAAAGCTAAACTTTCAATTCTAAAACATCGACTTAAACATCACACTACTAAACCGTATTACTTAATAAATTTTTTATTAAATTTCAAATTCAACTTTTTCCTCTCTTATATATATAACTAACTAATTATTTTTCAATTGTTATACCAATTAACAATTAAATCAACACTTATATAATATAATATATATATATCATACATATACTTATATTTATTTTAATTTATACCCTAAAACTGAATTATTATTCCTATATACTATCGCATTATTTAATTATTATTATATTATATATATATAGAGACATATTTAAATAAATTATTTTATTCATCATATTAAAACTTTCTTCCAAATATACTAATTATTCTAATACAACTCCTATCAAATATCATTTTCAACAAAAACCCTTCTCTCAAGGCATAGCCACAGTCTCATCTCTAAATTATAAAATTAATGAAACTAAAGATCTTTAGATAGGATTTATACAGTATTGTCCACTTCCTCGAGTAATATTTTTCTTTATTCTTTGTAGATCTTACAGTTAAAAAATCTGTACTATATTAGTAAGAGTTTGGATTTCATTTAATTGCACGTTGAGGATTTACAATATTAGTCTTAATTAATAAATTTAAATTATTATCCTTAATTAAAGAGACAAATATACACAAATATAATTACTAAGATACTATTACTTTTTCCTTTCTATTACTATTGAAATAAAACCTTTTCGCACTGAGGGTGATGAGGACTAAGAGCCTGCATTTGTGAAGCTTATAAAGGTCATGAAATGTCAATTCTATCCTTTCATACTTTCTTGCACTCGCCAATCCCACTTTCATCATAAGATTGCCTCGTAATCTAGTGCGTAAAATAGCCAGTTTAGTAATTTTTTCGGGCTTATATAAGCAGGCGCAAACTGCTAAAGGCTAATAAAGATGACGAAGAAAAGGCTTAGATGGAGATTTGGCTCCATTTTTGCGAGGGTATTGCTGATAGGGATAGGAATGGGGCAATTGACCGCGTGCTCTGCAGACAGAGAAATGGGACAATATCAGGGTGGAGGTAGGGTCGGGTGAAATTTTTTCCTTGCTCTTAAAATATATATCTAAATATATAATATTTAATTAAAATAAAGCATAAACTAACAAAAATATATATTATTTGAAATAAAATAAATTTTAAGTTAAAATTAGTTATGTTAAATGTTAAATAATTTATATTTATATATAATTTTAAGTTTGGTTAATTTGAAAATTAGTTCACTAAATTAATAGTTTGATCACTATACTCAAAATTAATAAAAATCTTATAAAAAGAAAGAATTTTTAATAAGTATACATTTTACTTGTCATGAAATTGCACTTTTTCACAAAAATAATATTTTTCTTACAATAAAAGGTCATAAAATATGAAAAATCAAATTAATTAAAATAAACAAAAGTGTAAAAATTTTCATTTGAATGGATATAAATATTGAAACTCATTTTTTTACAAAATGAAAGTAGTTAATTAATTATTATAAATATAAAATAGTATTTTTTTATTGTAATATTATTAATAAATTAAAGTATTATAATTTTTTTTTTCTAATGGGATATCCGCTGGAAAAATCGAGACAGAGTAAGAGAACTTTTTGACAATCTAAGTGACGCGATCCCAAGGATCCGTCGAATTTCATTTTAGTATTTATTAATTTTAGTTTTATTAGTTAATGGGCTTAATTAATAAATTGGGCCGTGTGGGCTTTTTAGATTAAAGTCTGATAGTTTTAGTATAAATAGTAGTTTGTTATTCAATTGAGGATAGACAATACAAAGTGTTTTCAATTAATTCAGGTTTCCTTTCAATTCCCTGAAATTGATTCTTTCAATTTCTCGTGAGTTTCTATCCCAAATCGAGTCATTCCGAATTGGTTCGAGTGATTCGTAACG